>CBVK0100535741.1:0-17326 GCA_900067695.1 Picea abies | reverse complement strand
ACTCATAATTTTCACAAGAGGCATGTTGATCGTTATGAACATCTAAAAGAACAGGTGCATCTGAAATAATGTCAGATGCTTCTGTTCTAGGGCTAACACAATTAATATCATTCAACACCTCTATTTTTTCATGGCAAATGCTTTCCTCCACAGTAAAGGATTTATCATGGACATGGTCTTTAGGGCCAGCAGAGGCTTCATGAAGCAAAGAAAAATCCTCACAGTAGTTTTCAAACAAACAATCAGCTAGATAGTAGTCTTTACAAAATGAATTGAAAGCTGTATGAAAACCTGTTAAAGAGCGGATGCTTGCAACGGGAAGAGACTAACACCATTCAAGAGTAGATCCCTTCAATGAATACCTGAAGAGCTTAATCTAGACATCTTCATGCATGATATTAAGTCAATGAATAACCTCATGAAAGTCCAGTAAATGCTCAGCTGGTACCTCCCAACCCTTTGCGTGAAATTCAGGGAGGAAATTTTCCCATATGTCTCTATCAAGAAGTGCATTAGGAAAACCAACTATCTGGGAAAAGTCACAGAAAGCAAACCTTTTAGCTAAGATTTTCTCCATATCGAACCAGTGGAGTCGCTGATTGATCCTTGAATCATGGAGTTGCTAGGTGAAAGATTTACAACTTCGAATGTGTCTGGTCCTTGTTCACCATCAAAGGACAGATCGTAACGTTTTTGTTACCCCAGGAAGATTCTCAGGCTGAGAAATCATCTGCTAAAACCTTCTTGAGAAATCTCCTTAGGGTCAGCTTTTAGGTGTGCTAACAATAGCTACAGCTGAAATAGTGAAGTGGAAACAATGGAGTCACCATAGTGGATTCGCCAGGTGCACAGTAGAAATATTTAAGGGATCTGATGTCTGATGCACCTTCAAAATCAGAGGCTCAATGTCGTTCTACCCAGGGAAAATATTCAACTTTGTCCCTGGCAATGGCGCCAGAAATGTTAGCGTCAGAAGTTGCTCCTGGATTGCTTGCAGGAGCAGAGCCCAATGCCCATCAGTTTTTATGTCACGATAGTTTTAATGGGTGATCAAATGGGTAGAGAATCGGGCAGATATCACTCTAACTCAGAAACTGAGTCTAGTATGTAAGGAACAAAGGAGGTCTTGATCTAACTTCAGTCAGTGATTTGATTAAAAGATGAGCAGGTGGAGGACTTGGTAAGAAGAGTGAGAAAACTTCCTCGGGCAATAGGTTTTTCAGTAGTTTGCAGAAGAAAGACTCTGAATGCAAGATCCTCTTGGTTCAGGGTCTCAAGAAAGTGAAAGGGGGACTCGACTGGATTATCCAATTCCAAATCTCTCAGCGCTATGAAAATCACAAGGACCGATTAGAAACAATGCAATTGTTACAGTGATCCAATCTACATCATCCTATAACAGTTACAACTCGACTGGATTCTCCAATTCTGAGCTGCTCTAACACAGTGTAAACAAAGACGTGAAAGAAACTAACATCCATAAGGCAAGAAGTCTCAAGAGTCCATGCATAACCAAAATAACAATGCTTCATTAAAGCTTTACAATCGGGAGCCTTGCTCAACCATCGATCCTTTTCAAAAATGGCAAAAATGCCTACATATACTCAAAAATAACAACAAAAACAAAAATGAGACACTGCATTAAAGAATTGTGTCTGCCTGGCTTATGACAGCCTGCCTATGTAGACTCAGGATGATCGTGCGCCTATGACAAATGCCATCAGATTTCGGATTGTCCTTCTGCAAGTGAGTCGACGTGATTTTAATTCGTCGCCAAACTTTCCCTTTATGGCGGAGTCGATGTCTAACCACCTACAACAACTGCAATAACTGCCATCTTGGGATCAGGAACAGCTCTGGTCAACTCTACCTTTTGGGGATGTGGAGGTCTTTTCGAGGGGCCACCTGGACCAGCAGAATGGCTAATGGGACGAGAGGTGGAAGATGTGGCATACTCGGCGAGGATGTTGTAGGTGCTGGTATGGTATGGTGAAGGGACAAGAGACAACGAATGGAGGGAGGTGCTGAGGTAGAGGTGACTGGGAAAAAGGGACACATGGTAGGTGGTGAGGACTTAGGACTAGTATATTCATGTCACGTAGAAATAGGGGGCCTGCTAGAGTGAAATTCCATTCCGGACCCCCCCCTCCATTAAAGGCATAAACGATGGGGGGGTCCAGAATCCAATACAGACCGTAGATCAAAATGCTGAGACTTGGGCCATTCAGATGCGCACATACATTATCTTCGATTCCATACCCCCCCCCTCTCGTTAAAGCCAGAATGATGGAGAGGGTGCAGAATGGAACCTCATCCGTGAATTTGAGTGTTGGATTACGACCGTCCAGATCTATGCTCTCTTTAAATTAAATTTGCCTGAGCCTTGTTGATGGATGAATGACTGAGATGACCTCGATGATTTCAACATGAAAATCCTGAAGGGCCCCACTCTTGGCTCAACTATTGCGCCGTGTGTCCTTCAGATGGACGGTCCCGATTCTTTCAAGATTTCTGGCACCAGGGGTTCATGATGCAACGTTTCTCAAAATCCCAATTGACCAAACCATGAAAGCACAGATGTACGCCGCGTGTCCTCCTGAGGAATGGTCAAGATGGAATTTGATGTTAGAAGAGGGCTGCCTCCATTATCAGGCTCGCTTGACATGATCGGGTGCTAGGACCATGGGCTTAGCTTCAAAGGCGCTTATCGGTGTTTCGGGGTTCAGGGTTTCGATATGTAGAAAGATGTGAAACCCTCACCCTTTGAACTCCCGAATGCAGAAATGCCGACGTGACTAGATCTTGCGCCACGCGTCTTTTGGATGGATGACTGATATCCTTTCTTGCATGCAATATAGATGCTACCTATCGCACTAATCCAAGTGCAAATCTGCTAACCGCAATTTCCTGTCGTCCGTCGATCTGCTTTTATAGATGAATCTGGGCCATTGATAATGTAATTTCACCCGCTCACTTGATTTTTAGCCTAAAATGGGGCTTTACGTGCTATGCTTGGGTGTTCTTCATGCAACCTACAGCTCTGGATACTCTCGGGGCCAAGACAAGAATTGGTGCTAACAGAAAGAGCATTGAGCAGCTTCATCCTAACAGAAAGGGTCTCCCTTCTTCAGTAAGTGCATGAACCCTTTAGTGATCTCGACATAGTTTGTGATAAAACGTCGAATAAATTTCAATTTTCCCTGTAAGATTTGAAGCTGAGGGACTATGCACAAGGGAGGTAACTGAACTATCGCCTAAACCTTCATAGGATCGACCATGATCCCTATTGTCGAAACTATGAAACCTAGAAGACGAACCGACGTCATGCAGAAACTGCACTTGTTAGGATTCAAGAGAATATGATAGTAGTGACATCACTCAAATATTAGTGGGAGGTGAGTGGGATGATCAACTCTCTTACGAGATTTTGATGCTAAATCATCGAGATAAGACTCTACTAAATGTCTAAGTTCATGGAAAGTGAAAGACATGGCCCATTGAAAAGTGGCTCCAACATTCTTGAGGCCAAAAGGCATATTATGATAAGAAAATGTGCCCCATGGACATATAAAATTTGTTTTATGTTGGTCTTTGGGATTGATCTATATCTGGTTTTATCCCAAAAAATCATCCATGAAAGAAAATACCTCACAACCTGCGCATTCATCGACAATCTGGTCAATGAATGGGGTGGGGAAATTATCCTTTGGACAGGCCTTGTTCAAATCACAGATGTCCATACACACACGAATCATACCCTGATTTTTCTTGATAGGAACAAGATTTGACACCCACTGAATCAACTAAATAGAGTAGATGAAACTATCTTTGAGCAGTTTCTCTACTTCATCATTAATAGTTTTCTCTTTCTGAGGATTCACTAGACGAAGCTTCTGTCGGACCAACTTGGTGTTAGGATAAGTCATTATCTCATGTTCGACGATTCTTGGATCAATCCCTGGCATTTCCTTGTAAGACCAGGAAAAAACATCATAAAATTCCTTAAATAAATCAATATAGATCCGAATCTCCTTGGGGGAGAAGTCCACTCTGATGAAGACATTCTCCATGATGCCAGGGGTTCTGGAGATGTCAATGTGTATCGTTTCAGCGATAGTTTCCATATTACCTGTTAGTTCTAGAAGTTGCCCCTAGACTACTATAGGGTCAAGCCTAGCACATCTTCAGTTATTGCAATGATTTTATCAATAAGAATGTGTTTGGGTTTTGAAATTAGGTGGATGAGGTAGATGATAAGAGAAAGAATAATATAAACAAGCTAATTGCAGATCAGTTAAAACACCATTGGGCATGGAGTGAAGTAAACATCCTATTATATTGAAGGCCAGTGAATTGCATATCAAACAAAATACTTATATGATGGTGGATGGAAGAATGGAGAATCATGAAAAATAGTATAACATCCACCAAACAGAGATTTTCTCTATCAAATGGATGCAACAATACTTGAAACAAAACACATGGATAATAGGAAATCATGGAAAAATCTTTACGGCCCAAGAATATATCATCCATGAGTAGCCATTGATTCTCAATGTCTGCAATTCTTTCAAATAAGATGAAAAAAAAAAGTAAAACAGGAAGATATCACAATCTGGTAAAACAATACACCTGGATGTTCAATGTCAAAAATGCCCATAGGCTTACAATAATTCCTACACAGGCCTCTGCCCAAATTCTCCTCTCGGGTCTCTCCTCTCCACCCCCCACCACTTATTTCTTATGATCATAGGATTTATAGACTTTACATAAATAATTGAGATCCTATCAAGAAGGATCGAAAATCCAAGAACAACATATGATCAGATCTGATTACAAAATAACAGGATTAGATCTTGTCTTCAGGGAGTCAAACCCTATCAAAATTTGTGGTCTTCGACAACTGTTCTGTATGCTAGAGGTTGAATACACCTGGTAGAAGCTTCTTTGAAGCTAGGAACTCATACCTATTCTTCCTCAACTGAAAACAGAGTTCAAGTAGAACTTGCCTTCCTCTTTGTTAGGGGCTCTTTGTTAGGGGAATCCCTTGTTTGTAGCGCTATAGGTGTAAAAGAGTCTACAACTTCTACAAACAAATGTAGAAAGCCATTTGAACAAAATTACTTGCAACTTTAATTGAACCTTGATTTGTAAATTGATATGTTCATCCTCTGAACTTATGATGTTGCCTCCAAATACTATGATACTACTCAACATTCGTATCATGTATTTAATTTCTATATCACTATGTATATGCATTTGAATATTCATTTAAGATTAGCACATTTATTTGCATAAGTGATATATACAGGGAATTAGCATCATTTGATTTCTGGAGAGGGTCTGCTACAACTATTGTGTTATTTCTTATCATTTGTATGTTTAGTGAAGAAGTTCCTCTTGTATCAGAACTTTCGCAGTCTTGTGTGTCTTTGGATAGAGATTGAGATTTTATAATATAAAACACCTCAAGATATAGGTAAAATAAACCTTGCTTTTTTACTTTTTCTTTCCCTACTTAAAACGACTAGTGAAAGCTTGTTGCATTGGCACTCCCCAGTGAGGATGCTAGAGAAATTTAAATGAATTGTAGCAACTAGATGAGAATGGCTGCATTGTTTAATGATCATGGTGTTTATCTAGTTTTGGACTCCCAATTTTAGCACTATACAAAACTCAGTTGGATTTTCAACATTTTCCTGTACAAGTTCAACAGAATAATGAAGAATCCTTTATCATTGGAACCTAACCTCACACCATCATTACCAAATAGTCGATCCTTTGTAGAAGAAGACTGGAAGCTTTTCAAAGTTTCAGATGCTGGGGTATCATCATTTGCAACCCCGATTATAGATAGTTTGTTCCTTGAAAATTGACCATGCAATGCAGGGACTCTTGAACTACGTTTGTGGCCAATAACCTGCTCTACTTGATTTCTGCTGTCTCGAAGCCATAATATCATATTCAACACATACAGGATAAGGAGGATCCTAAAAACACACTTCAGGAGTATCTTTCTCTAAGCATTGGTGACTGAACCATAGGAGGATTCCCTAAATTTGTAAAAGAAGCTGGAAAAGAGGGAGATGTCAGTAACGGTGGAGCCATTGTTGTTGATTGATTAGCACATTTTTTGGTTGAGCTCGATTCCCAGACGTATGTGATGTCAGAATGTGTTTCCATGAATAGATGATCCCAACAAGAGGCGTGCTTTTGACAGAAGAAATTTTAAAGTGTTGTCATATCACTGGTTTCCTATGGGTTGCTTCCAAGTCTATAAGTAACCTCCCAAACCATAACTATTAATGGGTTCATAATCAGAACACCAGCTATAAGCATGGATCCTTTCTCTACATTCTAGTGTTTTCCAAATGGTGCAGATAACTCCTCTGTCGACTTGTACATGATTCTCCTGGTGCAACGCTTCCATTTACATGTCGTGGCTTGGTGTTCTTGATGTAATGTAACACCACCTATAAACATGGCAACTACAACCTTAATGCGCCTTGATACCTGGAAAATCGTGTGCACCTGTCGATGCTCTCATGGAATTTCGATGAGGCATGTGGAGTGAGGTCTTAGCGCTTGGCTTGTTTGGATTATGTGTTATTGATAACCTGTGGTTATATGTGAGGGTGCTAGCTCGTGGACTAGGAGCTTAGAGCTTCGCCTTCGAGCCCTTAAAATTTTGATAAAAAAAATACCAAAAAACTTGCATAATCCAGAAATCCAACTTTGCTCTTTAAAAGGCCAAAATTGATTTATAAAGCCAAAGGTATGGCTAATATAACCAATATATAATTTTTTGTCATAAAGAGCCCACTCTTTATAATTTTTCCCAATATAAGAAACATTGCCAAAGTACCTTTTACTTGATTAATATGATGTGCAAGTAATTAGCTCAAAACAAGTTTTCCTCTTTTCCCTTGAGTGATGACCTTATCATGATAACATGACATAAAACCTTCTTAGCATAGATTAATGTAACTTTGGTCATAATGATAAATTACATGAAAGTAACCAAACTGATGTTTTCCACCTACATCATGACTTGTTCTAGTCACCCAAGACCAAGAGCATATGATGGCGCTGCAAGAATAACACTTTTCCAATAGCGTTCCTGTATCTGATAGATTTGTTGCTAGGAATTTCCACCAAATTAAAGATTATATTCGATTGTAGATTAGAGTACTAACATTACCCTTGGCATAAAATGCGTGCATAGGCAGAGGATTAATAGGACAAGACCTATCTCCAATCATAGTCAACATGGATTCACCTACCTCTATTCTTCTTATCTTTAGGAGGAAATAAGATCGGTGATGGAGATCATCCCAGGGTCTGTCTGGACCAGTCATTGCCTCTATAATCACTCATCGAAGGGAAATACCAAGTCTAAAGAATTGATATTGGTGAGGGAACCTTGAGCCCAAATAGGCTTGAGAACTAGATCTAACTCTTGTGCGGGAGTCACATCGGGGTCGGTAGAAGCTTGATGGACAATATTGTATGCAACTTTTGTCGTGGAAAATGGAATAGCCATGCCAAGATTCCCTGTCCCTTCCATCGAATCTGATGGGGAAGGAAGAGTCCACGGATCGCTAAATTAAGTCATACAAAACGATGACACTTGAAATATTTCAGCCCTGGGGGGGTCGGGGACAGTTGATATCATCTTGACATCACCATAGGGAGGCAGGTAATTGAAAGTATCCATCAATGGTGGGAAATAACCAAACCCTACATTAATGGCATCGAGATGAGGGTTATTAATCATCGAGACCATGGATGCCCCCGATGAAGGGATAGGCTAGGAGAAGGACAACTGGTCAATGGTTACGATTCGAACCTCGTGTGGAAACAACAAGAGCGAAAAAACGGTGGCAACCACTACATGCATTGCATAGTTCCAAATGCTTCCTAATAGAAGGTTGTATTTGAGAGGCGCATCAACCACTTCAACTTCGACACACACAATATTCCCTCCTAACTATATGGGGAAATAAGGAATGATCCCATGTGGTCTAAAAGAATAACCGTCGAAAGAAGCAAGCAGAGTAGGTGACGTAGAAAAAACGGGTTGGCCAATGGCCTTCCAACATGCTAATGACATCACACAAGTCGAAGCACCCTCATCAACCACCGTGCAAAAAATATTATGAGTAAAATATTTCATGGGGTGAGCCACTACTATATAAAACACAACGTGGTAAGGGAGACGGGGTTTCAAGTTGGTCATATTAAGCATGATCGTTCCTAAATTATAGGTCTCAATAGATCCCAAAGTGGAAAACAGGTCCTTTCTTTGTGAAGGCAATCTCTGGAGGACTTCCAAAGAAGACATCATGCAAGGGGTTTGTGACAAATCCTCCACCAGAGAGTAATTCTAGGAGGCCCTCACATTCGGATTATGGGAAGCTTTCTTGAACGCCCCTTTTGGGATGTGTTTTATTGTTTCGCCCATCGTCTTCTCAATATGGAGAGGAATAGATTGGTTTAAGGCTTCCTTACTCTTTTCAGTAGTTTCTAGTATTCTCTAGTCATGTGCCCTAGTTGCTATGTAAGCGTCACCTTTCATCATATAAATTTTCATGGCCGAGGGATTACTAGAAGGTGGAGGGGGTCCCTGACTACCCCCATCCACTCTCGAAGAGGATTGAGTCAAATTTTTCCCATGTGGAAATGGGTTTGTTAATACAGTAGTTTTTTGCTTCACCAATACCTTTTGGGCCTCCGCAAGTCGAGGGCATAGGTGAGTCGGATGGTCTTTCATGCAAGGTTTACATAGATACTTTGACTTTCTCTTCTCTGTGTTTCCCTTGTCAGCATTGTTGGTGGGTTTCTTATCCCCCCTTACCCTTTTTGTTTCATTGTTTTTTCTTTCCATCAGGATGCTAGTTGGACTTCGGGTTCATCGACTGCACAATGTGTACATCCTATGTTTGGGTAGGGGGAGCAGTCAAACCGGAGGTCTGGATGGCCACTCTCTGCTGTATTGACAATTGTTACAATTGATTTGACAACTGAAAAGTGGGATTTACTTGTGCTGAACCAACTATACCATCGACATGTGGTCCAGACTTTTGTCTGGCCTTGTCAAGGATGGGTTGTGGCACGTCTAGAAAAATATCATAGAGTAAACCAGACTGAGTGTATATCAGTTCAAGTTGTTGTGCTCTCATTATTGCCTCCTGCTCTAAAAACACTCTCGATGTTGCGACGTCCTTAGATAAATGAGGTACCAAAGACTTAAGGAACCACTCCAATAGGAAATCTAGTGGGACTTTTACTTTTATCAAACTCTTCTGAAGTCGCCATTCTCAGATGTGATCCAATATATGATCGGCCTTCGTCTGCTCGAAGTTGGCCAATAATTCAGTGCCAAAATCATATCTCATAGGTAGTTGGAAATGGTTCAGAAAAACCATCACCAAATCGCTAAAGTAAGAGTATCTTGAGTGTTTGAGCTCAATGTACCATTTCACGGCACCTCCAATGAGAGTGTTTTGAAAAAGACACAATTGTACGGATTCATCTCGTAGCAATTTCAATGAGCAACATAGGTGGAACGTGGTCACGTGATCACCTGGATCTTTGCCATGCTTACCTTTGAACTTCAGGATGTCCAAGGTCAACTTAGTTGGCATTGGAGGCCAACGCGGATCATGACAGATTGGGTTGTTTAACAACCCTGATAAGTCTAGAAAATGTAATGTCACCAGAAACGATAGTTTGGGCTGTTGACTATGTACAAGAAGAAAGGAACCTAGATTTTGACTGGCACCAGGCTGCCAGGAAAAGTTAGGCTGCTGACCAGGGTTCTGGTAAATACCATGGCCTTGGCCAGTGTACAGATACTTCATTTGTTGGTACATCATCGGTTGATTCTCTTAATTGGACATTGCGGGTTGGGTGAGGATTGTTCCCTGTGTTGTGTTCTAAATATTCTGGAAAGGGTTTCCCCCTGCCGATATGATGAGCATAGGTATTGAGCCTTGCTCAGGGTTCCATTGACCATGGAAGGGGTTTCCCCTAGTTAACATCCTTCAGAAGGGAACTTCTCCCTACCATAGATTCCAAAGTCCTTGTGAGGAGACAACTCTTGTGTTTTCCCTCTGTGTAGGAATAATACCCTACACAGGACTCTGTTGTCTAAAATCAAGGTTTCCCTTGACTGATATGGTAGCTGACGATAAAGCATTATTACCAAACATGTTGAACAAAGAGAATGACATTGAACCCAATGACATGGTGTAGGAAGAAGGTCATAGACTACCTTCTCTGAACAAGCTATAGTTCATGCTCGACCCGACGGGTTCCTAGGGAGCACCACTGAGTGAGGGGGATGAAGGAGGTATATGACCTCCACCGTAAGGGATATAATTATAGGGGGATGAGGTTCCCCCCATAGACCCTTGTAGAGGAGAGTTTCAGCTCCATTCCCCCAGACCTATGGTCTGTAGGGTGGAGTAGGTGAGGACAAAGTTGTTGGCAAATATTTAACAGATAGCGAATGCTTGTCATTGATGGCAAGTACAACAATGAAGATGTCATGAGTACATAAAGTATGTAATAGATGGGCATTATGAGAAGATGTTGTAGAGAAGATTCAATTAAGCTCAGAAGAGATAGTGTAGAGGATTGTTGGCAGATCATTGATGACAATATCCGAGTAAGAAGAACAAAGTAAGCTTGGGAGGAGAAGAAACATTTCTGATCGTTGGATCCCATTTACAATTCCTGATGACCATCAGATCAAGTGTTGATCGGGACTGTTGATCCCACGCCATTTCAGGGTTTTGCGAATCGTGACTTGGAGAGGCAAGTAACATAACCACTGAAATCGTGATATGCGAAATCATGATTTAATCGCAGCCGTCAGATGAAGGTGTGATCTGGACTGTTGATTCGAATCCATTTCAGAGTTTTGAGAATCTCAACTTGGAGAGGTAAGAAACATAACCATCAAAATCGCGATATGCGAAATCGTGATTTAATCGCAACCATCAGATCAAGGTGTGGTCTAGACTGTTGATCTAAGCTTCATTTCAGAGTCTCGCCTATCACAACTTGAAGTGACAAGAACCTCCATCGAAGGAATCACAAGATGAGAATTCATGATGAGATCTGGATCGTAGATTCATCAAGATCGTGGACCGTTGATCTCAGCTCCATCTCGAGGTTTCGGGGATCACGACTTGGAGAGTCAATATGCCTCATCTCTAGATTCACAAAATACGAAATCGCGAAATCACTTTATGAATAAGCACTTGGTCATATAAAGGAAGGAGCTAGCACAAAAAATCTCTGTTTTGGAGTTTCAGAACTCGTGACATGGAGACTCAAGATGTCTCATCGCAGAATCTTCGAATTGGAAAGTGCGAAACGAGTAAATAACACAAGAACCCATTAGAGTTAATCCAACGATGCAGGTAAATCTCAGCATAATCGGAGGGCTATTGTTTCACGTCACAGTGTAACTGCTAGAAACCACTGATGGTTTCTGCCAGAGGACTCAAAGACACTTCGGGGTGATTGACAGAGGAGATGAAGAGTCCCTGGGAATCTTCAAGAGGGATGAATATACTCGTGGAGGGGATTAATAGCTGGATGAGCATTAAAGGTTGTAGCTGGAATAGAGAAGGTGAGCTCGACTATCATAGAGAAGATGAAGAGTCTCAATTGCTAGAGAGGCTAAGGAATGTCAACATAACATACAATGATGCTGAACGAGTGGAAAAACGGCCAAAGAAGCTGAAGAGTCACGATGATGATCAGACAGAGCACTTGAGTTGTGGAGGATATCAATGCGGCATGAGTATGCAGAGGTATTGCACACATTGCATGCACAAGGGGAACAAAAGCTATAAATACATAGTACAGAGAAGAGATGGGGCTGTTGTTGTTGCTGGAATTGTTGTGGATGTTGTTGTTGAAGGTGATTCATGCATGAAGAAGGATTAGAGTGCAGCAACTGAAAAGAATAGAAGAAGCACTGTGTAGTGAATGGACATGGTGCACAGAGCATAAAAATCAGAAGAATAGAATGGGCAGTGGATGCATGCTGGAAGACAGTGAGGAAGTCTGAGTACCCAAATCTTGCAAAACAATGATGAGATTGGTAAGCTGTTGTTGAACACTATATCACTATAATAGGTTTCAGTATTTCATATTCATAATAAAGGGTGGTTGGGAGGTGCTAGGGAGGATTGGTGTCCTCAGAGGTTCAAGTGGGGGCTTGAACATAGGGAGTTGGTGCTTCCTTCTAGTTGGTGCTAGAGAAACCAGGGAGTTGAGGGAGTTGGTGCTTCCTTCTAGTGGGTGCTAGAGAAAAACAAAGAGTTGGTGCTCTCAGCAAGTTGCAGCTTGAAAAACATAGGTTGTAGCCTCACAATGAGTTGGTGCTCAAATGTATGATAATGTAAAGAATGTAAATAATACTTATCATATAAAGAAGAAGAGGTTTTTACCCTGTATGGGTTTCCTTGGGAAATTTATGTCTCTGTGTTTCTCATATATGTGACTGATGCTGAATGTTCCATTGTTAATTTCCTTGCATTATTGTGATCATCATTGAGTGCCTTGTAAATATTTTAAAAGAAGCATAATTTTTTAAGAATGGTGACAACTGATTCACCCCCCCACTCAGTTGTTCAACAAAAGTTTGTATCAAATCCGGACATTGCATATGAAAACAAAGGACCCGTCGCACTCTGTGTGAACGAAGCAGTGATTGCCACCATAGACATAATCATGCCACTACCCGAAGTAGAGGTGGTTGAGACCATCATGGTCTGGATCAACGAAGTTGGGTTAGGAGGAAAAATTTCTCCTGTGGTGGCATTCGTTGAGGGAGTGTGAGGACTCCCTGACAAAGTAGCAACAATTGCTTCCATAGCTTATTGCAAGACTATCTGACGCTCGTGATGTGTTACCCTTTAAAGGACAACTTGTATCAAGAGTGGTGTTGACAAGTCAGTGATCAGAGTGTTGGATAGCCTGAGAGCTTTCGCTCCAAGGTAAAAAATAGTAGGTTCCTCAAGATTCGAGTGTTCTCCTCTCGGAGCTGGCTCGGGCACAGTTTTCTGTGTCTTGACTATTTCAAATGACCCTTGTTGGTCAATTCTTCATCGTAACGGTGGAGGTGGTGGCTCCAAAGTAATCAACGGTATTCCTTGAAGCCTTCACGACCAACAAAGCTCTTAATATTCCACTTTGTGAGAAGATCAAGGACACAGTAAGGCTTTTACTAACATTTGAAAACAAGCACATACTAGAAAATTTCCTACAAGATGAAGCAAGGAAAACACTATCTAGTTGGAAGAACAGTTATGCCAGCCAACATTAGAGAAAATTACCTGTGCAAGTGCAACTCGAACATGGAAGCACCCTCCAGGTATACTTTGCAAAGAATGGCCCAACGTTTGTCCTAGGTACCACGGTATACCCCTGTAGTCACCTGTGTAAGTCCCTAGAATAAAAGGAAACTAAGTTTCCATCTCATGAACAGTCACCAAGCGGGTACATTCAACAGTCGGGTGGACCGCAATGAGTAGGGTATCAAGCCTGAAACCTATCGACGGTATCGAAAGCAAGTGGTCCGGAAAACAACTGAGGACCTTGAATTGATTCAAAATCCATGAAGTTCCGTAGGAAAATGCAACCGATAGTATCCCATGACAAGTCCTCTATATGTGTTCCCCACCATGCTTGGTTCGACTTTGGAGGGGTTATCTCCGCTACCTTTTCGCACGTGACCTCGTGTTTATCCCCTGTGTTAGAGGGGGGTCCCGGATAACGTTCATGTTTACTAGAATTTTTACACTCTCTAACTCTGACTCCAATGTTTTTTTATAAGACTTGAAGAGTTTCCTCTCCAACCTAATTCAAGGCTCTAGCCTAAACTAGTTGATTTACCCTACAAACATAAATTCTAGTTGATTTTAATTAGTGTTTATTTTAAATGGCTTGTTTTAACTCAAGGAAACGACGGTGAAACTAGTGATGTGTATGGGAGACGAAGAAGGAGAGATAAATGAAACTGAAAGAAAAATTACTTCTAGTTAATCAATAAAGAATTGGAACTAACTCTTTAACCAACTTTTCATAACTAAATTTTTCTAAGATATTTTAAAGGAAATCCTAAAACAAAATTTTCACTCGACTACGAGCTACTTAATGTTCTAAGAAATCAGTAAAGAAGTTAAGAAAATAACTCTCTTTCCTAACAAGAAAAATGATTAGCCCAACTACTTAACCAAACTAAAAAAAGAAGTTTTTTTCTATATATATATATATATATTATTCTTCAAACAAGAAACTTGAAATAAATTTGTTTTATTTTTGTTTAAAGAAATCGAAAGGGGAAAAAGTGAAAAACAAGACAATACTAAAAACTGACCTCTGGCCCATTGCTGATTGCAAGGAGTCACTAAAGACACCAAACAGGATGATCAACAACTCAAAGACTCGCCTAAAACCCTTTCGAAATTAAACAAAAGAAATCTTTAAAAAGATAGGCAAACTGACATCCAACCCAGGCTTTGACTGTAAAAACATAGACACTATAATTAATCAAGAAATATTGAGAAATAAAAATTCAATCAAGGAAGAGGTTGACTACCTCTTCTTAAATAAAACATTTCTTGACACAAGCACGCTATTGATGCTTAAGCAACATGTGTATGTACATGGGTTATCTATAAAGTAGGGTGCATATGTACGCGTGTTGACCCACAACAGACCGCGTACACCTCTGTATTTCTTGAAAAAAGAAAAAAAAACAGACATACTGACAGGGAAGGGAGAGCTGGTATGGCACCAACAGGTGACCAGAATCCCTTAAAGACTCAACAGACTCAAAAAAGAAACTCAATAAGTATAAAACCAATTAAACACCCGAAAAATCCCCTAAAACCCTAGAGGCCTCCCCAGTATGGTTACCTGTTCTGCTATAGTGGAAAACCCCCCCTATGGACTACACTAGGGTTCAACATGTAGGAAGATCACAACCGTCTAAAAGTCTCCTACTTTTATAACTACCCCAAACATATCCTAGATTCATACATGAAATACAAAGTAAGGAGGATCAGGTAACTGTACATTTTACTCCGTGTCCGGTGTCGATCCTCTCGTGCTTGATAGCTTCGCTAACTGCAAACCTCTTCCCAAGGCTAGCCTGGATTCCCAAATAGATAAAAAAGAAAATACAAACATGCATCTCATATATAAATCATGGGTTAGATGTTAGAATAAAACATAAATCAAATGCAAACATTTGACACATCATATTTCAGGACAGGAAAAGTATTTATTTTATTGATATCACAATGTTCACTTACAACAAGGTTGACGATTGCTTCACGAACCTAGTTTGGGATCCTCTTCACAAAGCTCCAAGTGCACCTCCATGTATCTTTCTCCTCTCAACCTTATTCTTGGAAATGGAATGGGTTTATGATGGAGGAAAAAGGGAAAAATGGGGAATTATGATGCAATTCTCTCAACAAGGCTGCAAATGCTTGGGGCAAGGAGGGGATGTGAAACGAGAAGAGTTTCACTATTCTTATGCTTATCTTGGGAATGATACCCAAATACGTTCTTTTATATCACAAAAGGATGGTTATTCGGTTGGGTGACGGGCTATAAGCGGTGGATCAGTTGGGAAACTACCCAATAACCCGTAATCTCAACGAATTCCTTGCAACTTTTTAATTTTTGCAACATTTACAAGTATACGTGGGTTGTAATGGTGCAGCTAGCGTATGTATGCAGGTTGTAGTGGTGCAGCAGGTGTGTGTACATGGTAAATAGTGGTGTAGCTAGCGTATGTACGCAGGTTGTAGTGGTGCAGCAGGCGTGTGTACATGGGAAATAGTGGTGCAGGGTGTGTACATCTTCAAAAAATGAGTTTTTAAGAAGATCTACTCAGTGATGTCTTGGAAAACAAAGCAAGTAAGATGACCAAGTTCCAGGTACACATGTATGGAGAAATTTAGGGTTATAACAATAAAGACTAATATCTTCTAGAGAGAATGATTGGCATGCAACTAATTTCTAAATGGAGAAATGAATCCTAAGCAATGACTATGATAGGGCATAGCAAGTAGGCATGGAAAGCGAGGACCACTCATGAAGGCATATCTCTTTAGAGGTTAAATACAAAATGGGGACAACATGATGTGAAAGTCTAGGATCAAACATAATTACAATGGCTATAAGAAAGTGAGATGACAAATAGAAGTGAAGCGATAGAAAGTGCAACCATTAAGAAGACAATAAAATTTCTTCTTCATTTTTTAACGAGAATGAAACAAAGAATGAACTATGCTCGAAATGTTTGCTTCATTTTGTTGGATTACTGAGAGGGGGGGGTGAATCAGTAATAGGGCAATTTAATCCTTTTCCACCATAAAATGAAAATGTTATATCAATGTAGAATTATCATCCAATAGTTGCAGAGTAAATAAATAATGAACAAATGAGCAATCACACACATACAAAGTACACCAGTGTTTTACGTGGAAACCCAAAGCGGGAGAAAACCATGGAATTATTTTTCTTGTATGTCTTGAAGATTTACATTCATTGGAAGCACCAACTTCCTTTGTTTTCTAGCTGCAACTGGAAGGAGGCTCCAATCCCCTAGTTTCTCAGGCTATAACCCGAGGGAAGCTTAAACTCCCCAATTCTCTGGCTACAACTAGAAGGAGGATACAAATGGAAGGTGGCCACAAGCACCTATCCTTGCCCTGTCCAACTGCCCTGACGTATAAGTAGAATGATGGAACCATTGTCACACTATCATTGTGAGATATACTATTGTAAACTTGTACCAATCAACCTACACCAAAAAACATGTAGCAATCAACCTGAACCATGCATCAACCTGTACCTCAACCTGTAATCAACCTGTACCATAAGAAAGTGCATCAACTATGGACCAACCTATATGAAACAAACTGTAATCAATCTGTACCATAAACAAGTGCATCAACCATGCACCAGCCTATACAAATAACCTGTCACAACAACCTATCCAAACAACCTATCACAACAAATTGTATCATCAATCTTATCAACCAAATCAGATCTACTCACCAAGATCAATCACCAAGACAACTCTCAAATATGTGCATCAACCAAGCATAACACAACAACTCATAATCATCACCAATATCAATATGTTCTTCTAATAATATACCAAGACAAATATGCTACATCATCCATAAACCATGTGTCAAAAATACTACTAAAAAGTGCCTCCAACCATGTACTAAGTATGTACCAATCATGTATCAACTACTCATCAACTATGACTCATCAA
>CBVK0100535739.1:0-12990 GCA_900067695.1 Picea abies | reverse complement strand
TCCACATACCACCAGAAATGAAATGACATGTACTATCCATATATAATATTCATACCTTAAAATATATTAAACTCATACCATTATACATGAAACAACCTTGGGTCCATTACCCAAACCTTTGTGCTACCAAAATTTGCTACTGGACTTTCTCCAAGGGTTGAAATCAATCACTAAGGGTTGACATAAATATACAATATCACTCTCCAATGGTTGACATCAATGACAACCAAAAATCCATACCAACTATCCATCAACCTAAGCCAACTGTCTGACACATTTTTTAATGAGCTTGAAATGGACAATGAAATTGTGCTCAAGGTTGGTTTCATTTTTAAACGAGCTTGAAACAGATAATGAAACTGTGCTTGGGGTTGGTTTCATTTTTAAATGAGTTTGAAACATGGAATGAAATTATGCTTGAGGTTGGTTTCATTTTTAAATGAGCTTGAAATAGAGAATGAAACAATGTTTGGGGTTGGTTTCATTTTTAAACGAGATTGAAACAGATAATGAAACCATGTTCGGGGTTGGTTTTATTTTTAAACAAGATTGAAATAGAGAATTAAACTATGTTGGGGGTTGGTTTCATTTTTTAATGAGCCTGAAACTAAAAATCAACTATGCTCAGAACGATACCCATTAACAGGTTTCTTCCCAATGTGATGTCCAGAGGTTTGTACTTTGAGTGATACCCATTAGCGGGTTTTTTCCCAAAACGATGTCCAGAAGTTGGTACTTTTCCCCTATCATGATCAATATAATCTAGCGTCTTAACTTTGGCATGATGGCCAGAGGTTGGAGACACTCCCCCTAAGCTTCGTTTCATCCTATGAATCTTCTTCCGCACTCAATTAGACTCTTGGATACTAATAGGAATAGGTTCACCATAGAGGGAGGAAGAAAGATCCAGGCGAAGGAAATGAAGGTTCAAGTGGAAGAATTGGATCAATTAGAGGTGGGTCTGTTTCATTTTTTAATGAGCTTGACATAGACAATGAACTATGCTCATAGCTATTTGTTTCATTTTTTGACAACCTTGACATAAAAAGTGAACTATGCTCATAGTCCTTGACCATGGATTCTAATAGGTCTTCATTGGATGGAAGAATAATTCTTTGGGAATAATTTATGTTAAGAGACTCAATAGGGATAATGAGGGAAAGATCAGACTCTAAAACCCCCATTAAAGGTTTCTCCATGTCAACTACCAGATTTGAATCTAAAGAATTTGATCATATAGTGAGAGGCTCCTTCTTATTGGAAGTTGGAGGCATGGGATACAATACCACATAATTAAATTGTGGTGAGGGGGAATACCACTTTTAGATAACGAACATTCAGGGAAGTTGGATGGTCAATAGTCAAATCAAGAATAACGAACAAAATTTGGTCAATGGTCATAATTTTTCCATTATGAGGGAAATGCATCACTTTAAAGAGTGTGGACATGAAAAATTTAATACTATAAACATAGTCCTACCTAAGGAGTAAATTAAATTCCAAGGGGCATTGGACTACCATAACATTGATATAGACAATTTTCCCTCCTCAGTTGATGGGAAACTAAGGAAGGATCCCTAAAGGTTCACAACATCTTCTATTAAAATACCACAGATGATGGGTAATTGATACAAGCTAAGGGGAACCTAAATATTTCCAAGCATTTGAGGATATAATTCTAATAGAAGAACCTTTGTCAATAATAGTGCAATGTACCATGATGTTATCACAAACTTACACCGTGATTTGGAAATCAAAGTAGGAAGGAACGTGAGGCTCCTCTAGACTATTCCAATCAAAGGAATTTACCTCGGTACTTGGAGGGGGTTCCATTGAAACGGGTGAAATTCCCCTTTTCCAGAGGCATCCAAAGTGACAAGAAAAAAATAAGCGGTATCCACTTCTCTCTATAAAGGAAGAGGAGGATTGACTGAGGATTGAATCAAAACAACCACTTCATCAACCAATGGTTGGTTGGGAGAGGATTCATGGGAATAAGTTGGGGATTATTACTGGGAAAAAACAATGTTTTCCAACAATTGAGAAGATTCATCCATAGGGGGGAAAAGGTAAGGGAGGTGCATATCCCTACATAACCGACAAGCAATCCTATGTTTACCCTTTTTTCTCCCAACCTTATGATCATTGGTTGATGGGTTGTCACCAGCATGACCTACAATGACTAGTGACATGGGTTGTTGAGAACACATGGACCATAGTTCTAAGACCTTATAAATCCTAGGGAAATGCTTAATAAGGTGGTCAACCTTACAAATTATACAAGGGAATTTGGGTTTGCGACCTATTTTGGTTGGATTTGTAACATTATTAAAACTCACCATAGTGGCTGGCTGATTCCCCCCTTTCTTATTTTTCTTCTTCTTGTTCTTCCTTTTCTTCTTCATCTTAGCCTCATGATTTATAGCTTCAAGGATTTCACCAAGCGAGGAAGAAGAAAGGGAATAAGACACGACATGTGAAGAAGGAAAAGGATCAATGTGAGGTTGATGTTCTTGTGGTGGAGAGATTTCTTGGGAGAAAGAGAGGCATTCGAGACCGAAAGAGTGGAAAACAACCACACTAGTAAACCCACAGTAAAATAGGGAAGAGTTATTGTAGCGATATATGGAGGACCAACCTTTCCAAAAGAAGGAAAATCATAATGTTCCCCATGAAAAGGGTCCCTTGGTTGGTAGCCTCAAGAACTATTTCCATGGAAGAAGATTCAACCTAAGGCTTGCTTAACATTAAAGAGCACACACTATCAAAGTCCCTACAAGATAAGTGTAAGAAAACAAATCCTTTATGACAAGGAGAGAGGAATTGAGGATCTTCCAAAGATAGGAGATGAGTTTGTCAATGAAGAAATGAGAAATATTTATGATAATCCTCACACAAAAATTCCCCCAGGTGCAAGTAAGAGCCCGTAGGAAAACACCCTCTTGTTTTTGTGAAGTAGATATTGAACCTCTATCAGAAGTACCACAAGGAACCTTCCTTGCAGTAGGAATCCCCATTGAAGTCACCTATGTGGAATCCCAGGAGAGGTTACTATGTTTACTAATTCACAATGAACGGCTGAGGTGGTATGGTAATGTTGGACACAAATATGTGGCCCAAAATAAAATAATAAGTGGTGTCACCTCGAGGAATTTCCACTCTTCAAAGCCCCAAACTTGCAATTGTCCCACTAAGAAAATGAAAGAGGGGAAATCTGAATCACTCCCTTTAATTTAACTCGTGTTTGAATCTTGTGTGAGAGGATATTTTTTGACTAATGTTAATTGTTACTACTGGATTTTACACTTTCTAGTATTCTATGGTTTCATTATTGTGGCATTGAAGAGTTAACTCTCCACCCTACTATCAAGGCCCTAAAATCCTACACTTGTTTGTTTTCTATCAAATAAAACAAAGTCTAATTGATTTTAGATTATGTACCACATTCCTTTTAATGTATTTTGTTTACTCAATAGGGTGCATGAAGATGAAACTGATGGTGTTATGGCTTGACTCCAAAACCATGAAGAAAGAATGAAATGCAAAAAATATTTTTTCGATGAATTCTATCTAAGGAAAGGAGATGAGCTCTTTTACTTCTTAACACAAATAAATACCCAATACTATGCACCTTTCATTTTTCCTTTAACAAATGCTAAGTTAACATCCCTAAAATCCCAAAATAGATGAAAGCTTATTTAAAATGTGTACCAAAACACTCCACATATGAAAGTAGGATGTAAAAATTTTGTTTTATTCTTTTCAAATTAGATGAAAAAATGCAAGGTGATCCTTCTTTTTCTTTCTCTTTCAATTAGAATGAAATAACCCAATGACACTTTCAAAGGATCCCAAAACTAAAGAAGATGAATAAAACCAAGCACCTAAGGAATAAAAAATTCAATAACAAAAATTCAACATTTGTTCAAACAAGAACCCAAAATGCAAAGTAAAGGAAAAATGACTTTTCAAAACCTCAAAAAATCAAGTAGCAAAATCTAAATTGCAAAGTTGCAACAAGTCCAAAGATCTCAGGAGTACACTCAAAGGATCAAAAGTTTTCCCAAGAGGAGAAAAATGAGAGACTGAAAAACAAGTCTTAATGCAACTTAAGCAACCTGCAAATCAAAGAAAAGTATCCCAAAAAAAAACAAGTAAAACACTTAGAAGGTTTTGGAATCAATGTAACAAAATCTTGAATACCTACATCTAATGAGGATAAAAATATTGATGGTATGGACTGAGGCAAAGGATCAAGTTGACATTGGGCAGTCATGTGCATTTCACAGTTTGAAGGAATTACAAACAAAAAATAGGAAACAAAACATGGGTTAATCACTGAACTTGAATCAACCAAAGGCACAATGAATCATGGAGGATTCTAATGTAAAGGTATGAGACAAAACATTGATAGAAAGGAGGGAAACTAGGCTCAAAATTTACCCAGAACAAGGACTATTTCCCTTGTAACTATGCAAACAAGGCAATGATTAGGGTTTCATCACTCCCTAATACAATGATAGGGAGGGATAATCATGGTTTCATTGATCTGTAATCCCTTAGAGGGGGGCAATGAAGCCTATAAGGTGGTGACAAACTCAAACTTTACCCACATCTGAGATAGGGTCAGGAGTTTGGCTCAGAGAGCTTCCCAATGATTATGTGGGAAGGGGAGAGATAAAATAAGAAGCATCAAAATAAAAAAGATCAAATAACAAGGAAGACTCAAAAGGATATAAAAACACTAAGGAAATATCAAAGAGAATTTTCCAGTCACCAATTTTTTGTTGTGGTAAAGTTCAACCTACGGACAGGTGAAACCCCCATTGGATCAAGACTCCTCTTTGATCCAACACAGAAGGAAACCAAATGGTGTACTCCTTTCTCCTTAGACCTATTTCAACAATTAAAATGAGAATATAAGGGTGGATGATTTACCTTTCTACGCCAATTTTCCTTGCCGCTCTAGCCTTTGATCTTGATATCCAAGCTCCTAGGTGCAAGACAAGTCCTACAAAGAACAAAGTGAAACCTCTTTATTCCACACTATATTGTTAATCATAAACAAATCTATCTATGATAAATTAAACAAAATTAGACATTCATATAGTGAACACATAGGCATGAGAGGAATATGCCAAGTTATGTATTAATGGAAATAAAACAATAGAGAAGCACTTACAATCTTAATCTCGATGTTGCAACAACTCCACCAATCTCTCCTTTCCAACCCCTTAAATCTTACAAAGTCATAAGTATTATGCTCTCATTTCTCTCCCTCTTGATTGTCTCAAGATAAAAAGTATGATGCTGTGAAATTCTCCCTCCCTTTCTCTCAAGCATCGCCTCCATTATATAGGATTTGAGGAATCACAACCATATGATAGTTTTGAGGAGAGGATTTGGTCAAGTGAGTATTTTTATAAACTAACAATATTTCCTTTCCTTGAATAGATTTAAGGTCGAACCAATCCCTTAACAAACTAATATCTCTCAGAAACAAACACACAAATCAAGGCATGATGGTTTCAAATACTTCATCGCCCCCTCACATGGATATTAACAAGGTATTATCACGCCCTACGACACTCTTGGGGGGAGATGATCAAGGTTTATCCCTCCTTGTATATGGGTAGGGGGGAGATGGAAATCAAACAAGGAAAAAATATCAAGGAAAAAGGTAGTATTTCGACTTGCAACTGAAATGTTTCCCTTCCAACTTGTCTAGGGGTCATGACAAACACTTATTCTTGGTGATGAAGTTGTGACACTTAAGTTCGACACTTAGGTGTGACATTTGTCATGCGACACTTTGGGTGTATAATAGTTGTGACACTTAAGTACGACATTTGGTAGTGAGACACTTAGGTGTGTAACACCTATGCACCATAAAATACAAGAAACCAATGATTATATGCTCATACTCTCCTAAGTTCATACACACTAAATCATGATAGTTCATTAGTCTCATCCAACACTTCACTAGTAAAATTACTAGCAATAACAATAGTTGATCAGATTCATGTGTGCCCATCCTTCCTATTATGCTTAGTTTTTGGTTCCACACTCTCACACCTCCACACCAAGAAACATTAATTATGGTTAGGTATATTTTTTTTCTAGTCGTCAAGGTGAAGGACATGATTTCCTAGTTAAATAAGAGAATTATAATGTCAACTGTTCAAATCCTTCTAAATTTTGTAAGAATATTACATCTTAGCATTCCTCTCTAGCATCCTTATTCTCTTTGACTAGTTAGTGTAGTTCGATCTCTCCTATATCACCTAAGTTATTCTTTCCATTTTCCAATATATTATATCCTAATATATTATTTTATTTCCACATTTACAAAACCCAACTATACTATTTCTACATACCTAAACATTTGTTGTGCATGCCAATGAATACCCCATTTTCCCTTCCTAGTAGACCAACCATGAATGAGATTTTTTTATTGTTGTCTCCTTCTTGAGAAGGTTGTGATTGTATTAAAACTACTTGAGATCACAGATTCAAGGTTTAGTACCAATACATAGGTGCAATACCTTTAGTGCCATGACATGGGTATAGTTATATGGAATAATGTATGTAATTACATGGTGAAATTTTGAATCCTAAGGCAATGAAACTTAGCAATGCCTTCAAAGAGAGAATTCAATTTTAATACCTTAACCATTCTAATCACAATTCCATGTGTATAGTATGTTTGGATTCCACAACTCTTTCATATATGTTAACTTGACATTTTTTAAAACATTAATTATATTTCAAACATTGAATTTATTTGATGAAATATTTCTTACATTGAAAACATCAAATTTCTTTCATTGTAATTTTTTTTTAATCAATGTATATGTATATTACCATTTTATTTCATTTGGATGTAAATTATGAATCCTCATGACTACCACAAATGGAAATTGGGATTCAAAACATCACACATATGGTCAATTCTATGATCATCTCATCTCCCCTCTCATAAAAATATCCTCCTATGGAATCTTAACTTACCATACCCATCACAAGCATATCCAAGATAATTTGGTTTCCAAATATACTTACCACTATGTGAATACCACACCTTTTCATACCAATTATCACTCATATGCAAATTCATACTCATACTTATTAATAATTTCCAACCATTATCTTTCTCCTCACATCGATATTACTCTTAGTAAAGATCTATCGTAGGATATGATGATCTATCATGAAATCAAATTTTTAGACCACAAGGTAATGTCTCCATAGCTAGAAAGCATGAAAAACTATTTCTACATTTCTTTTACATGTCTCCATAGCTAGAAAGCATGAAACAATATGTCATGAGCCACATATTTCTTCTCATGTGGCCTCAACATCCTTCATGCATAAGTAAACAGTCAGAGATTTCTAGAAAGAGTCTAACACCCAAACATTCCTTGGATGCATTATTACAAACCAAAAAATATCATTCTATATCAAGAACCTTTAATACATGATATTAAATCCACAACTACTTGATATTATGAAATGCTTGGTCACACTTATTGTTCCATTCAAACTTCCTTCTGTTCGTTTGAAAAGAGTGATAGGATTTTGAATCTTTGAGAAACACTCCACAAATATCATGTAATATCTTTCCACGCTCATAAAGCTACACACCTCATGCACATTCTTTGGTTTCTTCCACTTTGTCTTGGCCTTAATATTTGTTGGACCCACATAATTTCATACTTATAAATTATATAATATGTCCCCAAGAGAATTTAAACAATTTATCATAAAGAGAATGCTCTCTTAAACACTACCAAACTAACCTCATATGCTCTTTACACTCCTCCCAAGTATTGGAATCTATTAATATTTCATTAAGAAACACCTCAAAAAACAATTTCTAAGATACTTGTCCATTATACTCGTAAAAACTTGAAGGGAATTGGTAAACTTGAAAATTACAACAACAAATCCATAATGCCCAAAGCAAGTTTGGATTTTAGTGTCAATATATCGCCATCCTTATGTATGAATTGATGGTATCTAGGTCACAAGTCAATCTTAGAAAACATGATGACCCTTTTCATCTAATCAAAGAGGTCATTGATACAAGGTTAAGGGTACTTATTCCTAATAGTGTCCTTACTCAACTTCATATAATCAATGCACAACCTAAACAATACATCCTTCTCCTTCAAAAATATCACAAGTGCACTCGCTAGTGACAAGTTGTGTCTAATTGTACTCAAATACAAATGTTCATGAAGTTTTACTTAAAACTCATGAAATTTAGGAGTGGTCATGCAATAGGGCTCCTTGCATATGAGTTTAGTCTCAAGATTAATCTAAATAGAGAAATGATCCACTCACTTTGGTTGAAGTCTAGGCAACTCACTATGAAAGGCACCCTAAAAATTAGATATATAAGATTATTCTCCAAATATGAGTTGTTACTTTCATTGAAAACCATCAGTGCACACACATGAAAAGCATTCCCGAGACTTATTTTTAACTTTAATGATAGTATAACGCTCAATGACATGGGTTCATTTTTCATCTAAAGACTCCTTGGTTTGAATCCTTATTTCATCCAAACAAATGCAATATTTTCTTCCAATGATCCAAATTAGTGGAATTGACTTCTAACCATTTCATGCCTACAATAAAATAATGAAGTCCAATGTCAGTGGACTCAAATTCAATCTACGTAGCACACATTGCATGATCCATCTTACATCACTTTAAGAAGAAAGAGACTTCTTACTCCACCCCAAACCCCATATCAAGAAGGTTGAAATCAATTTTCTTTGTTTCCAGCAAGACAAATAAAAAAAATACCTCAAGTGAAATTAATCTTTTAATGGCACCAAGATCTAACAAAATGGAAAGAGTCACATTATTAAATTTATTTTTCATTTCCAGTGTAGAGGACTATTTTTTACCCTATATATTATGGACAACTACATGAATCTGATGGCCTCTATGCACATCTTCAAAAATAGTGTAGCTATGGATTGGTAGAGTCTCTAACTACTTTTGAGGGAAATCCCTCTTAAAATGTTGTCCTCCATAACCCCATCATCCCCCTTTTGGAGGTGGTCCAGGAATCTTCATGTGAATAGGAGGGATCTATGTATAACTCTAATAACAATTCCAAGAACATGCACCTGTTTTCTAATTTCTAGGCATGGGAGTTGGCCCCTTCCTCTGAGGTGGATTCCTATAAATCCCCAAAGTATATCCCTTCTATGCTTCTTAATGCCTCAAGAAAAAGAGGTTTATAATTATCTTATTGATAACCACTCCGAAATTACTTTCCTGGAACAGAAGGTTTTGAAGGCCCATGTTTTGTAATGATAGTCTTGGGCCTCGATATTATCCAACAAATCCTCTTGTACAATAATTGGTGTTGCAATAACTTATGGAGAATCCATGATATATAAACTGAATCGTTTCCTTAATCATAGGATTCGAGCCATAAAAAAAAAATTTCGCTTTTAACTTATTAGTATGAAGGTGTGGGGCATATCTAAACAACTACATGAATAATTATTCATACCCCAACACCATTTGAGTAACTTGTTTAAAAAATAAAACTCATTCAACTACTTCTATAAGCACTCCTCAAAGAGAAAGTTCTTATATAATTGTTCCTCAATCTATTCCTAAAGCATGATCAAGATGATGTAACCCATTTGTGGATCTATTTTTATCGACCAAACAATGACATTATCCTTGAATTGATAGATGCCCATCCTAGCCTTCTGATTACTAGAATAGTTTCATAAAGATAAACATTTGACATTCATTGCAGGCTCTAACAGTGGCAAACACATTAAAGAAAAGGGTGGGCCAGTAATATCCTTCCCTTAGGATCTTGACAGTTGTGGCCTTCCAGTTCTGGTGTTCTCCACATACTCCTTTGTGAATTTATGATGTGACTTGTTTGGCCTCATTTTCATCAAGGTATTTTAACAGGATGTCAGCAGGATCTCTCCAATACAAGCTCTGGTTTGAAATGTAGAGTTTGATAGCTTTCAACTTGAGAGACCTTTCCTTTGTCTTCTTCACATATGGTGGACATTCGAAATGTTGTAGAAAATAGATGATGTTTTTATACCAAGGTGAAGAGGAGTAGTTTTCAAATACCTGTAGGCTGTCTTTTCCAGGCTGTATGATGGGTGCATATGATTGGGTGAAGATTTGATGCAATTCTAGCACCTTACAATTCGGCTCTGATAGCAATTTGGCTAGTCATTTCCCCTTGATCAGCATGGTGGGATTTATGTGCAGGTCATACTCCAACAGTTTGACAATCCATTTTCCCCTTTTCCCCTAACTATCTGGATGGACTAGAATCTCTTTGACATTGTTGCTACAAACAAAGGTTGTTATGCTAGATTGTAGCACATAAAACTTGAAGGCTTTGAGGGCTTTGACCAGTGCATAAGATTACTTTTCTAATATATCATACTTCAACTCAACGTCTCTGAGAGATCTGCTGAAAAAAGGCTATTGGTTGTTCATTCCCTTCTTCATTTTTCTGTAGTAATACAACAACAATTGTTTCTTTTGAATAAAAGGAGAAGATGAAGAAATATTGGCTATAGTCTGGACTATCTAACACATGGGATTCAACTAAAGATTGCTTGATTTTTTGGAAAGATGATTTTGCCTCCAAGGACCATTTTATCACAACATCTTTCGTCAGCATATTAGTAATAGGTTTCATAATTTCAACAAAAATTGGCACAAAACGTCTGAGGAGGTTTATCTTACCAATGAAAGATTGAACAACCTTTTTTCTTCTGGGGATCTCAATCTCTTGAATGGAACAAACCCTCTTTGGATAAATTTTTATACCTCCTGCTGATATGATCTGGTCCATGAGTTTTCCTTCTGGCATGGAAAAGTCAGAATTTCTAGGATTCAGGGATATTCCATATCTCCTGCATTTCTTGAAAACCTGCTCTAGGTGCTGCAAATGTTCATCATCTGACTTGGACAAAATGGTTATGTCATCCAAGTATATAACCATAAAGTTTTCTTTCTCCCCCACAAAAGCTATGTCCATGGCCCTTTGAAAAGTGGCCTCTACATTCATTAGCCCAAAGGGCATCTTGTCATACATTAATGTTCCCCATGGGGTGGTGAATGTTGTTTTTTCTTTATCCTCTTCACACACTACTATCTAGTTATAACTAGAGTATCCATTCAACAAGGAAATTCTTTGTGCACCTACGACCCTTTGTAAAATATGATCCATCTTGGGGAAGGGGTAATTTTCCTTCAAAGAACACTTGTTGATATTTTTGAAGTCAACACAGAAGCGTATATCACCACATTTCTTCCTTACATGTACTAAGTTGGCCACCCAGCTTGAGTACCTCAATGGTACAATAATCTTGGCATCCAACATTATTTTCATCTCTTTCTCAATTATGGACATTAACGTGGGATTAAACTATTGAATATTCTATTTGAATGGCTTGGAGACAACGTTCAGAGGGATCTTATGTTGGATGATGTCAGTGCCAAATGTCTTCAAATCTTCATAGGACCATGCAAAATTATCATCAAACTTTTTAACGAGACTGACATACCTATATTTTTGTTCAACAACTAATGGTTTGGACAACTTGATGATCTTGGGATTCTCAGTGGTCCCAATATTGCAATATTTCAACTCTTGTTCTTTAATCTTCATGGAAACTCCTTTGTAAACATCGTTACTATCAAACAATCTCTCCAAAGGCACTAGTCCTTTTGGAATGTTGTTGGTTTTCAACTCCATAATATTATGACCAACCACTATCTTCGATAGAGTAGATGCCTAATGATATTCCAATTTATCATCTTCCCCTTCTTGGCCCTCTTGATCAATTGAGATATTGGAGAATTCATCAATGACATGTAGAAATATCTACAGCTCCAAATCATCACTAAAGACCTGCCAGTGTTTTACGTTTTCTGGTATGGTTGTTCTATGTTTGAGCTCCACCTGATATTAGATATTTGGGCCAATGGGAGGCCTGGAAGTGTTGGAAGCTAAGGCCAAAGAGTTTTCCTTTTGATTCTATTCTCTATGAATAAAGGAAATGTTGAATGTTAGAAAGAAGTTATCGATCAGATACCTGTTGACGGGCAAAATTGACCGTCCGTCAACTGGGAGAGTGGAACCAGTCCGGGGTTGTCTAAATAACCCAAGCCATTTGGAATGGACCACCCTGATGAGTTTAACGGATTTGTTGGCTGCTCTAAGGTCTTCTAAGAAAACCAAAGAGAAAATCTAATCTGAATTAAGTAATCTAACTAAACTAATAAGGCAAACTGACTATGACTAAATACAAGAAACTAACTAAAATAAAGGAAACTAGAAACTAATAAAACAAAGAAAGGAACTAATATACTAAATATAAACTATTCTAACTATTCTATCTACAAACTACTAATAATAACTCAAATCAACTACCTAATTATCAGTTATAATATTTCTCATTCACAAATATACACTATGAACACCCTACAGATTTAATTAAAACCTGCAAAACTCATGTGTTTGCTACCCTAGGACAGCCAAGAATCTCTTTTTTGACTTTTATATTTTATGAAAAAGAAATAAAAAATACTAAAATTAAACGATCTAATATATTTACTGAAATTAAACAATCTAATATAAATCTAATAAACTTACATCTATATTAAACTACTTAATGAAAACAGTAAACAACATTCTAATTGGCTTGGAAACGCTCCAAGTCTGCCCTGTGTATGATGACTTCTTAAGTTGGTTGGAGGAAGAAATTCACACCATTTATTCCTTAAGCTTTTCGGAAATGATCAGCTATGCTTCTTCTTGAAGTATGTTACAGGACAAACAAGACATAAAAGAAAATCATAACAATCTTCTGATTATAAATTTCTGCAATAAGGGAAACCTATTATGTAGAAAACTTATATATAACAATTCAATTTATGAAGAAGGTAAAACTATCATTCACAAACTGAACTAAC
>CBVK0100535733.1:0-13036 GCA_900067695.1 Picea abies | reverse complement strand
ATGCACTAACAGTGTTCATGAGCCTCATGAATGGTGTATTCTAAAAGTACTTAGACCTATTTGTATAGGTATTTCTAGATGATATCCTCATCTATTATAAGAATTTAAGAGAACATGAGGAACACTTGCGAGTGGTTTTGTCTTGGCTTAGAGAGAAAAAATTGTATGTAAAGATGTTGAAGTGTTCCTTCTTCCAGAAATAAATTCACTATTTAGGTCATATCATTTCTAAGTTTCTCAACATCCATAGCATCAAGACAACTAGGCTGCATTTTCAAATATGAATTACCTTGTAGTGCCCTAGTGCCTTGACATAAAAAAAGCAGTAATTTCTCAACCTTTTGACTGAATGCTTGGATTGATAGGTCATACTGAATGTTGTCAGAAAGTTGGACCTTAAAAGGGGGAGCATGTGTGCCTTCAATGAAGATCCTCTAATAAGGTTTTCTAAGTGAACGTTGATGGAACAAGAATCAGTGAGCCAATGTTTTCCCCATAGTAAAATGTGGTCATTCATATGGTTTACAACAAGCCATATGTTTTTCAAGTACAATTATAATGCCTATATCAAGGGTGTTTGATCAATATTATCCAAGCATTTGTCTAAATTTGTAAGCTTATTTATACTGAAAGTGGGAATATGGAGATGTTTTTAACTTTTTATACATGACACCATTAGTACTATCAACTTCTTTCGAAAGGGACCAGTTGAATTGTAGGTGTATGAATTTCTTGTGATTTTTCTTTAGGCCTCCAATTTTTTATTGAGTTTCCTCATACTGAAGCTGGGAATTTTTTTAGCACAAAGAGAAATCATAGGGCTAGGCTTGTTTTCCATTGAGTTAGGCACCAAGGTAACATTTGGCCCGAATGAAGACAATGGCTATATGTGTCTATCATTGTGTAAATAAAGTGCTTTTCGAAAGGAATAATATCAAAATGGATACAATAATTACTTCATAGATTAGGCTCACAAGATACAGGGTGTAGCCCAATAAAATGGCCATTCTGCCTTTAATATTTTTCTCTCTCATATAGTCCTTGTAGAATGGTTCCTATGACCACTACATATTAGAAAAAGATAATTCCAAAGGTATACCTATGTAAAAGGGATACTTAATGAAAAGTCCTTTGCCACTCTCCTCCCCCTAAAAGGAATGAAATATAAACCAAGAAAGGTCAACTTTACAGCCAACCCATCCTATTAAATTTCCACTCCCATACAAAACCCTTAAAAGCATGAAAATAAAAGACTATTACTTCTTTGATTGAGTTTAGCAATCTTGTAAGGGCCTTGTCAAATATTAAATTACAGCTATGGTGCACTGATACAATCAGAAGATCAATCAACAAGAATGAGGGTGTGACTCAACTAGAAAGGATCTAATTCCCACCACCTAAGAATGATGGAGATAAACCGATCAACATGGAAAAGGTAAAAACTATTTCCAAGGTGCACATACCACTTGTGGACTAATTGGATGGCACTAAAATTAATCATAGAAAGTATGAGCTGCATAGAAACATAACGGAACTAAAATCAATCGGAAAAATTATGAGTTGCATAGAAACATAATGGAACTCGAATAATATTTGAAATGGAAAGAAGAAAATAATGGAGAGTCCTCCTTCATGCTGTGGTCTGGTGGTTGAGATGGGGCGTTTCCATGTTTATGATTTAGGTTAAAACCCTGGAGTGTTGAAATTTTGGGGACAATTTAATGCAAAACTGAAATTTCACTAGACAAGGAGTTTTACGAGATCTAGTCCCTTTGAACTTCAGTGTTAGGGATGAACTAAATTGTCAATTATAGCAGCAAACAGTGGACAATAATTCATGTCACTTTAATCCAACATAGTAGGCAACCGAAGAGAATAGATACAATATGTATGCGAACAAGATCCAACCCTACATTGCATTGAAAGGCATCTTATGAGAGAATAATACATATATGAGATATACAACAAGGGACCAGTTGTATATGAGAGGTAAAGGAGGTCAATGATGCAACAAGTAAAATTTATGCAACTTATGCAGCTATTGCCGATACTTTCCCCGAACGAGATATAGAACATTTCTATAGATCAACATATAGAACTATGAACTCAATCTTTCTAATTCAGTGTCATCAAAACATAATACATAGAGAATATGATGGATGGGAATACCAATGAAAAATAAAAAAATAAGGTAGAAGGATCTCATAGTTCATCTTCATGTGTCTCATAATCAAAATCATAAATATCACCACCATTGTCACTAAAATTTCCATGGTGCTCTCCTCCTTCCTCCTCCAATAAATCCATTCAAAATTTTGCATCTACAGGTGTTGTAGATGACCACTCACAAGGATCGCCACCATCAAAAGTGACTGGCTCTAGGACCAACGCATTAAGATCCAAGTATTGAGAGTTTGAAAATAATTGGACATTAGCCATTGGCCAACATTAGCACACACGTGACTTGAGTGTTGAACACATGCCCTAATCATGACATGTGTCCCATGATTGTATGACACTCAGGTCTGTAGTGTCCATGTGTTTGACAGTTGACCCAAGGGCATGAGATACATGGCATGAAAGGAAAGTGTCCTATTTTGAGAGTTGCAAATGAAGTTTTTAAATTTCGAATGGTGTCTTCCCGAGTTTCTTTTCCATTTGATAGAGCATTAAATTGGGTTTGGGCTCTTTCATTTTTGTTGGTTGGGAGCTCCTCTTGCCAACACAACTTGCCTTTNNNNCTTTATGCAAGCTGCAACTTTATGCAACATGAAACTTATGCAACTATATGCAAGTTTATGAAACTATGGAACTTATGCAACTTATGCAACCATGCAACTTATGCAACTATGGAACTTATGAAACTACATAACTTTATGAAACATGAAACTATGCAACTTATCCAACTTTATGCAACAATGCAACTTATGCAAATTTATGCAACATGCAACTTTATGAAACTCTATGCAACATGCAACTTTATGGAAATTATGCAACTTTATGCAACATGCAACTTATGCAACATGAAACTATGCAACTTATACAAATTTGTGAAACTATGCAACTTTATGCAACATGCAACTATGCAACTTATGCAACTCTATGCAACTATGCAACTTATGAAATTATACAACATGCAACTTATGCAACTTATGAAACTTTATGCAACACACAACTTTATGCAATTTCACAAGAGGATGTGTGAATGACCTCCTTCTACTAGGACCAATTGGTTCTTGGCATGGAAACAATTTTCTTATGTTGCACATGCTTACCAACACTCTATCCATGCAACAAAATCACTTGGATGACATTCTTAGTGTGCAATAATAGTACCTTGTTTCAACCAAATTAGTTGACAAATCCATCACCCTATATACATCAATTCCCAAGCCTAATGTTGGGTCTTCAATCCCTCTTTCTATCCTAACGAATTTCATACACCTCTAATGTTGGGACCTTAATGCCACTCTATAAAAGAGAAGACTCACACCCCAAAGCATACCAAGATAACAATAATGGGATACCAAGTATGATATGAATCAAGTAAACAAGGACCCCAATAATTTTTTTACATACAATAGAATCAATTACATTCTCCAAGAAAAACATGGGTTCCCTAAATATTTTCTCTCTAGCTTATCTTCTCATTTTTTCGAGTGTTGGTACCAAAAAATTATATTCACATGATAACTTGCCTTTTTGTTTTAAAGAGTGTAGGTACCATGAAATAGGTATCTGTCTAATCTATATTCCTTGAGTGATGATCAAGATATACTAAGAGAGGTTGAAAGTGAGACGTGTTGTACTAGATCTAGTTGTTCTAGATCAACTAGATTTGAAAAGGAAAAGATTTTGTATACGCATGCAATTTTTTATTGCCAATGGAGGGTCATATAATTATGATTGAGAGCATAGGTGACATTGTGTTTCCCTTGAGGTATAGACATATAGTGTAACCATGGACACCTAAGGAGCTACCGGAAGTAGACTTAGATTTCTTCATCAGTGAGAGGATGCATCACATTTCTCCTTCGTCCTTACATGGATTGGGGTTATTTTCCATGGATGGTATAAAGGTCAGTTATGGAACTGTAATTGAATTGATGGAGTTTGTCAGACCATTATACAAATACAATCAATGGTTGATGTTGGTCTGATATACACAAAGTATGCGGAGATACAGAGTTTTCACAAATTCTTTGTAAATAGTACATGACTAGTGGAAACAACTAAGAAACCAAATTTCATATTTGAGGGACGCGAAGAAAATCATATATTTGTATGTGCAACAAAGACAATAGTTCTAGGTGAAGAGTTGTTGATCGATTACAACTTAAATCGAATAGATGGAGGGGGTGCAGCTATGGGGGTAAATATATTACATACCATTCAAATAAACCTTTGATCAATCATTGTTATCATTTATCACTGCAATATTTCAAATTTTTACTGCATATATTTCATTTTGCATTATTTATTTTATGATATTACTGCAATATTTCATTTTTTTTAATGTTAAAATTACTTTCATAACTCTTGTTGATTAATTTATTGTGTCAACATCTGTGCAGGGTGACCGTGAGAAATCACATTCTACATCTGTCCAGGGTGACCGTGGAAATTTACCCACTGTGCTTTAGCAGGTAAATGTTAAATATAGTAAAACCTTATGACTACAACAACTAAATTTCTGATTTATTTTCTAATATTACTCCAATATTTCATTTTTTTTAAGTTACAGGTGAATTTCATAACTTTTGTTGATTGATTTATTGTGTCAACGTTTCTCCACAGTGATCGCTAAATATCACCAACTACACCTATCCAGGGTGACCGTGGAAATGCAACCACTGTGCCTCAGCAGATAAATGTTAAATATAGTAATAACTTATGACTACAACAACTAAATTTCTGAAATTTCATTATTTATTTTATGGTATTCCTGCAATATTTCATTTTTTTAATGTTATAGGTGAATTTCATAACTTTTGTTGATTGATTTATTGTGCCAACTTCTCTCCAGGGTGACCGTGGAAAATCGCCTACCACATCTGTCCAGGGTGATCATGGAAATGCACCTGTTGTGCCTTGGCAAGTAAATGTTAAATATAGTAACAAATTATTACTACAACAACTAAATTTATGAAATTTCATTATTTATTTTTAGATATTATTGCAATATTTCATTTTTTTAATGTTAAAGGTGAATTTCATAACTTTTGTTGATTGATTTATTGTGTCAAATTATGTCCAGGGTGACCGTGGAAAATCATCCGCTACATCTGTCTAGGGTGATCGTGGAAATGCACCCACTGTGCCTTGGCAAGTAAATGTTAAATATAATAACTTATTATTACAACAACTAAATTTCTGAAATTTCATTATTTATTTTCTGATATTACTGCAATATTTCATCTTTTAATGTTACATGTGAATTTTATAACTTATGTTGATTGATTTATTGTGTCAACTTCTATGCAGGGTGACCGTATAAAATCACCTGCTACATCTGTCCAAGGTGACCATGGAAAGACACCCACTGTGCCTCAACAGGTAAATGTTAAATATAGTAATAACTTATGCACAAAATAACTAAATTCCTCAAATGTTAAAGTTCATCTCATTAATTNNNNATGTATTGTGGCATGGTCAATGTGGGAAGGCACCCACTAAGGATATTGATGAGGAAAAAATATTTCATTCCATTGACCCAATAAAAACTGTCATGAAGGCCTTGAAGAAGGAAAACATAGAATGTCTAGGTTTGTTTCACAAAATACCCCTGACACAAGAGGACAAGGCAAGAATTGCAGAGCTACAAAATCTAAGAACTAATTTTGGGGTAAGTTGCATCTTCACATATTTTGATTACCTATGACAATTTCATATCGGTTTTTTTGTTTTATATTTTCTATATGATCTGATAAAGTAAAGTTTTACATTTGTAGGAGTTTTTAAACCCCGTGCCCTGGGAACCTATCGATCATGCAATTGCTATAGGTAGCAGTGATGGTCCAATGTAACAAAAACGTCAACATAGAAAAGAACAAGTGATGATTTTTGACACTCCTGAGGTTCCCCTCAAATCCATTGATGAACACAATGATGTTGACTGGCATGACACGTCGGACCATGATGAGATGGAGCCTAGGACTCCACATGACTTTGAAGAGGAACGCACTATAGATGGAGAGGAAGCTATTCTGCATGGAGAAGAATGAATTAAAAGCACCAGATCACTAGATCTCACCTTTCTGGCGAATGATGCATGTGTTCCGATCAAGATTCAAAATATTGTAGGTATTTGTTAATCAATTGATTCATTTTTATCATGAAATTGAAATGGACATTTGTTGAGATTTTTATAAATTAATGGATAACCAGTTTTTGCAGGAAACAATGTTTTCTATAGAAATTTGAATAAAAAAGACTTGGAATTGTTTGGCCACACCATTCGCACATGGTGGAATGGCCAAGATAGAAAAAAGAAAGATGAATTGATAGATCACATGGTAAACTTGTTCAAAAACACGTTTATCAAGAAAATGGTTACAAAGTTAGTCGATGGGAATTTAAAATATACTAGGGCCCAATATAGGGAGAAATTGCAATTAGAGTTCAACCATGAGCACCCTTGCATGGTTCTGGAGTAAGAGCGGAAGGACCTGATAGAAGATTAAAAGGAGAAATTATTTAAAAACCAAGGAAGACATCCACGTGTTGATCAAGCAAGGTACAAAACATGTCATATTATTAGTGAAATATGCTCATTTATGTTTTTCTTTCTTGTTTTAAGTAACAATTTTGATATCTAATATTTTTCAAAAATTCCATATATAGGCTACCTGGCACCTCCAAAGTAAACAAGGATAGAATGGAAAAGAACGAGAAACATAAACTAGGTCAGGGTGGCTATGGAAAACTAAAATATTGAATCGTAAGAATTAAATGATTAACTGTCGTTAATATTTATTTAACATCAACCAACAAATATATGTTTTTGTTATTGGTAATTTTAATGGCGTTATGCAATGAAGTTAAATATGTTCAACGTTGCTGCCACTGAGGAGGACCTAAAGCTTGGTTACAAGCATGGTTTTAAAAGTTTGATTGAATATAGGAAAATCTTGGGGCAGACTCCAATCTCCCCAGCCATGCAGGTAAATAAAATGAATAAGGAAACCGCAGTAGCATGCTTGTAAATTCTATTCATATTTTATATATCGCTCTTAACTAAGTATTTATGTTTGTTTTCCTACAACAGTACAACCGCAACAGTGAATCTAGTGGTATTCAATAGACTCCACGTCATACAACGGTGGACATGTACAATTATAGTGGGGAGCAAAGTACCCATTTCAGTATGTATGCTTTAGAATTAGAAATATTTACTCTGACTGTAGATATTTATTTCCTGACTTCTACTTATATATTATCTACTTTAAATGGAAGAGCATGTAGCTAAGGAGGGTGAACTATGAGAGGAACCAAGTGGAAAAGAAATTAACGCACCAATTGTCACAGCTACACAAACAGGTAAAGAGAAATATTGTAATGTTAATCAAAATAATGAATTAGTTATTTCAACATATCAATATGATCATTTTAATTGTTGCAGTTCAAACCCCTGCATAGATTCCTCGACGCCCTTCTCAGAGACGTACCAAAAGCATGGTACATGAGAGTATGGAAACACAAACAATAAAAGGATAGGGTGCAATAAATACAATGTCAAGGGATGATTATGATACCCCAAACGTCATTTTTTTTAATGTAAAAAAACATAAATCACAGAAAAATAGTTGTATAAATTCATGACTTCTATTTTGATGTTTATTGATGTCACTAATATGAAACATTGTTTATATGTATTACAAAATTATGCTTCAATATTTATACGTTCATATGTTTTGATGATTATCCTAGTTGTGCATGAATGTCTATATGTTTTCTATATAAACAAAATCATTTGTTGGGTATGGGGAATTGAGAGCGATGTGAGGGGGAGAGGGGCCATAAGAGCTTCCACCTTCATGTGGTTGGCCATGTTCAGTAGAGAATATCCTATTCCTTAAACAAAAGGAAGATCATTAAGGTATGCAACAACTTAAGTTTTTTCTAGAGTACTTTACATAACTAAATGCATGTTTATTTGCTTATATATTATTTACTGATATAAATAATTTTTCTTTTATTATTCATGAAGGTCTTGGTGATGGAAATGCATCTCATGGACAACCCTTATCAAGTTGTATGGGCTAATGGATCTAGCGAAAGAACAATGATAAGGTAAATGTTTTGACCTATTTTTTAAAGTAGGTTTTATACTAGTAAAAGTTCACAATCTTCTAGAAAGGATAGAATTGCATTTCTGGTAGACAAGCATCAATTTCTTTAACAAACTATGAATCATAGACTATGGGAAAAAACTTTTTTTGTATTCTTACATTGACCAATACAACTATAAAAACCTTTTAATACTAAATCTTAACCACACACACACACACACACACACACACACACATATGAACCCTAAGTAAAGAAATGAGAGAAAAGAAAAGGAGAATATGTACTGATAGGAGTGAATGAAGATAATAATATGAATAATGGAGTGGGGAGTGAACTATATCCTAGTTTAATTATCCTTGCATCCAACATGTCTCGTGCCATACTTTCAATATCTATTGTTTGATCATAAGGGTATCTATAGGGCCTTATGTTGGCAGATATACTACATGGTGTAAGATTAATGGCATGTTCAGAGATCTCATGAAAAAGGAAACCTTGTGGGAATTTCTTGAAACACCATGTCATGGTTATTGAAGTTATGTTGATCTCTAAAGAAACATTTCCTACTTTAAGTGTGACTTCTTCTTTTCTCCCGAAGTGGTCAGCATCGGGCTAACCACAGTCTAGATTTTATAGTAAGAAACGTCCATACATGGTCCTCATATCTACGACTCTTGTCACTTCGCAAGTTCGATATTCAAAGGTTTCGCTCGCTTACCACATCTTTTCTCCTGAAGTGGTCAACCTCGAACTGGCCACAATGTGGAAATAACAATCAGGAAGGATCCTAAAGCACACCTAGATCTATGGTTTGTTTTACTTGGCAACTTCGAAATTCATGGGTTTTGACGTCTATTCTCCCAAAATAGGACTTTGTCGAAGTCTTGTATGTGAGTCCCTCCACTGGTTGATTAGACGGTTAAGAGGCGTTCTCAATGGACTTCCAAGATCCATGGTTCGCATTAATTCACAACTCCAGACACATATTCAGTTTGCTACAGTATTTTCGCAAGTTATAGTTATATTTACAAGATGGGGGAAATAGGGGTATTACAACTAGTTATGCACCTTGAGTTTCAAAGAAATTGAATTTATTCAAAAATATTTGATTTTGTGAATCTATCTTGTTTCTAGGAAAACTTCTATGGTACTTGGTACATGGGAGGATTTCACCATGTTCTTCATTATGCAGGGACAATATGAAAATTCCCCAGTATGCCTTGGAAAATTCCTCTACACAAGGTATGTCTATCATATTTCCCAATAATAGTTAGGAAATATTGCATTTTTGTGTTGTCTAAGCATTCTAAGTGTCTCTTGGTATGCTCTCGAAAAAACATTTAAGTGACACAATGAAAGATCCTTGGATATCATTTATTGGTTTTTGAAATTATGAAAACCATTAGCACATGAACAAAATGAAGGTGTTTGTGTTGGGAATTAAATAGTTTTAAATTAGCAGCAAAACTCACATATTTTTAAGAAAATCTACTTTAATACTCTAAAATATATAGATAGAATTGTATTCATGAACTAAAAAGCTTGGAAATATTGTTACAAATCAAGGTTAGGAAAAAGTGTCATATTGCATAAATGTTTATATGGAAAGGATTATGGGAGTTCAGTGTAATGTCCATATGTGTGTGCAAGTATACTCTCAAATATATGCAATATTGGATGATGCATTGCATCCATATTCCATATCTCTTACATTCATATCAGTTCTAGGTTGGAGAGTGGCAATGATGATGATTTGTTTTTCATAGTCTATAAAAAGAAGAATTATTAGGATTATTGAAACTTAAAAAGGGAAGAAATCATAATTTCTTCTCATATAGTTTTTATAATGTTATCTTATAATGTTTACATTAGAAATCACATCAATTGAATCATTAACTTGTTCATCAATTAACTTTTGGGTGTGATGAACTGACTTTGAGATTGAAACAAAAAAATTTGTTCTAGAATCTTATAATTCAATGAGTTGATCCATGGATTTCATGTAGAATTAAAAAATTGAATTGACAATGAACATTTGAGTTAAAAGCCTCCCAATATACATATGAGAGTGACACATAGACAAAAGGGTTCAAAGTGAGGATCAAAAGAAATTGAAAGAGAGGATTTAGGTTCCTCCCAAAATTGTTGAGCCAGTGACACATGTATACCTCATGCCATTGTTCATGATTCAAATAAAAAATTGAAATGAAAATTTCAATGCCATCCGAAATTCTTATAGAAGTGACACTTGTCGATTGTTTCTCTTACTCTAGTGCTTGGAAAGGAAGAAGTAGTTAATCAATTTTGGCTCCCAAAATTAATAGCGCTTGGCCACTTAGATTCCACTATTATGTTCCAAAGATGTAATTCTTCGAAGACTCCAAGCATTGTAACCATATATTCTTTATCCGACATATCATATGTAAATACGGTGCAAGATGGAGTTGCTAATTCAGTGTCTTGTATTTTGGGTTTCACTTTAAGTTCGTCTAAAGCATTCCAAGGATATTCCCATGAGCATTTTGAATTTTATTTTTGAAACATTATGTAGCCATCAATGTTATTTGTTCTTGGCAATTAGACATGCCGCCTTGACTATTTATAAATGATTTTGTTCTACCATTGTATGTTGAATTCATGGTTACTATTATTTTTATGGTTTTCTTGAGTTATTGGCATGACATTTTCAACTTTTCTTTTTCATTGTTGCTTTGGCCCTTCGTGAATATGCTTATCCTCCTATCAACTAATTTCAATTTTTATTTTTTATTTTTATATATCTATATTTTCCTCATAGATATAGGATTTGAACCCAAAACATGACCTTTTATCTAATATGATATTATAAAAATCATATATTCATCATCATCATGGAAGTCATAGGATATTAGAATATTTTTTATATTTTTAATTTCCTTTGAGGTATAAATTACATAAAATACAAATTTGAAAGGTACTGGGAAATAAATCTTATGATGATTGGGATGAATGTTTAATTCATATTATGTTGAACATTTATCTAACATATCTAACGAAAATATCTTCGAAGTTAGAAAGAATTGTAATCTACAGGGTTTTAATTCTATGTCATAAACTCTAATAATCATATAATCTTTGAACTGAAACCAATCACCCACTTCCAAATCCTCATTTAATTGTAAATATCCCTACATTCTATAAGTATTATAGAGGAATATCCACCATTCATAACGAAAAAACCCCTATACATGAATTTATTAATATAGATGAATTTATTAATATAGTGTTTGAACCCTTCATTTTGATCTTGTGATCTTACTAAAAGAGCACATTTGGTCAAAATTTTGTTTTCACATAGTGTATTAACTTTATTCAATCCAATATGTTGAATCATTTTATCTTCATAAAATAGGACTAAATATGTACACCAAGTGCGCTTGATATCTAAATATCTAAACATTTGTTCCTTAGAAAAGACAAACAATTATTCATAGATGCTTTGAATAAGACATGATACTAGTTAGATATGTTGGTAACTGGGATTCATGTTATGAAAAACAACATTTTCTTGGAATTATATATTTATGGAAATAGAGTTCTTAAGAAAGTATTTCATTTTATTCATAGAGTTCCCTATGACTTGACAAATTATTATATATTTCAGTGTAATGTACATATTTATGTGCAAGGTCTACTCTTGAATATGTGTGCTAATATAATCAAATGGATGATGCATTCCATCCATCTTGGACCCCTATACATTCGAATCATATCCAATGTAAATAATATTGTACAATGTTATAGCTATTAGATGGGACTTTTCTCGAAAATTTCTTTGGTCCTACCTGTCAACCTACATAAATTGTTGTTGTAATTTTTCTCTTCAATGACTATCCCATGAAAGGAGGAAATATTCAAAATATCCCTTTTATTTTCTCTTCTTGTTTCAATGTATATGTACTTGTAGTAAATGAAATGGTAATATAATTATTCTGAAAAATAATGGATTGGGCTTAGGTGTCGCAACATGTTAAAAAATCTTAACATAATCCATTGTCACATTCCCCATAATCCATTGTCACATTCCCTATGAAATTGAAACACAAACATTCAAGCTTCTCATGCCACCTTAGGGATTTATTCTTAAATTCCAACGGTTCATATTTTAAGTTGATAATTGTAAATAGAATAAATATATATGAAATATCTAAAATTCATGAATTGGAGCCAAAGCATAAGATGCAAGAGACTAATATAGACTAGCAACTAAAGGTTCAATGGAAATTAGAGCGTTGGCTCTTAGTGGCATAAAAAAATATGGAATGGAATGGGTGATGCATTGTATCGATATTTGACCCATATACCTTCAACTTGCATCTAAGTTTACAATATTTTATATTCTAGATGGGACTCTTGTGGATATTTTGTTTATTTCTACCCATCGACATATATAGCTTTTTTATGCAATTTCCCCATTGTCTGGAGGCTGAATATCATATATTTGATTCGAAGTCAAGATGAGATACAATGTCCAAGCAGGGGAAAATATCAAATTTTTTTTAAAACCTACAGAAGGAGTGGAAATATCGTCGATAGATAGTCACAAATATGGCATCTGCATCGTAAGCTATTGATAGATGTTTTTATTTTCCACACTTTTGCATCGCTATTGTGACGATCTTTCGTCGCTACTTGCCACTCTTAAACCGTCACAAGTATGGCATCTCCATCGCAAGGTATTTATAGGTGTTTTTCTTTTCCACAC
>CBVK0100535723.1:0-14538 GCA_900067695.1 Picea abies | reverse complement strand
AAAAAGGGTACAATATGTGGTCCTAACAAAAAGATGCAAATCCAATCTGTGAGTTAGGTGGCAAGGCCTATACTCTGTTCAACACTTCTTCATAAGACTTAACATCTTTAAATATATCATCATAAATAGATACTTCATGTTCATATTCCTTTAGATTACAATGTATGTAATGCCTACTTATTATTTGGTAGGGGTCATATTTTCTATGCTCAATATCTACTAATTTCACTTCTTCTAATGACTCATCCTCTACCTTAGAATGGCCTAAATTTGATAAAGAAAATTTCCCAACATGAACAGGGAAAGATGGCCATGATTTCTTCTGAAGTGCTTTTAATTCCAATCCAACACCGCCCTTGACTATCTGATAAGCTACTTCTCTGCACACTAATCTGTCTGGTAGGAATTTAGGGAGTGCATGAGGGGGAATGGAATAGCCATAAACCCTAATGTAGGAAAAATTTTCCTCAATAAACTAGTCAGCCACTGCTTTAAGACTTTCTATGATTGTATCAAAAATGCGAGGGGGTTCACATCCAAAAAAACAATTTTTGCATGGGAATAATAATAAAATGACAAACCTCGTAAAATGCGCCTTTAACATTTTCCTCCCAAAGGGCTGAGTGGTATTTATGAATGGGTTCTGGACAGGAAATACTCCAACTCCAATTCATTAATGGAAAGGGGGTCATAAAATAGATTGCATCCATTATGTATGGAGACATATAAAAAGTTGTTCGCTGTCCCTTTGACTTGGCTGCTTTGTAGTTTAAAATTACTTGTGTTAGGTTATCCAACAAAATCTTATGCCAGTTAAAACCATTTCCTTCTGAAGCTTCCTCTAAAAAGGGCACCCAGTCTGCATGAAAATGACAGGGATTTTTTCTCCCGAAAAGTCTGCATAACATAATGGCTATATAAACCATATATTCATTTAAGGAGGTTGTAGCATAAATCCCATGAGCATCAGCCCTAAACTTTTGTTCAGTCCTCGCCCATCCTCTAATCATATCGGGATATGTCTAGTCTGCCTCAATACATTCTTTTCTCTGAAACTCAGCTAAAAATTCAACATTAAAAGTATGTTTATGATTCGGTGAGAGTTTATAGATTACTTGAATGTGCTCTGGTCTGAATGAGCTGATGATAGCTCCTTACTCATTTAGAATGCTCCTTGTTGGGATATCTACCTTATCTAGAGCCCAACTGATCATATCCATGTATCCCACAAGCCTCGGACGCGCAACGATCTTATGAAGCTCAGACTCAGCTATGTCCCGTAAATGATTTTCAGAGTCAGGATGAGGATTCTCTAATTCATATTCCAGCAAATCTGAGATTTGAGTCCAGGATTTAATAGAATCTATAGCATGTGAAGTAGTATTGGAGATAATATCTCCTTCCTATGTGTCTTCATTATTCTTCGGTGCCTTTTTGGGTGCCATGACTTCTGTGTTTAATTGAAAACCTGTCACAGAAAATGGATGAATGAGCTCAACCTTAGAATGAAAACACAGACATTTGAATGTTTATTTTGAATATATTTAAAAAATGACGAGATTTGCACAACTGTCACAAATTTTAAAGCTCTTAATGTAGAATATATTTTACCGAGATACGCTTTTAATGTCCGTATTTAAGTACCTTCGGGTTTTTAGAAAAACGAGAAACCTACTTAATTGGTAAGAGAAACATAAATGAAGACCTAAGAATGATTACCATTAATCTTGTTTTTAAGAAAAAGGTTAATTAATGTTAATCATAATTTAAAGCTGAAAACTTCATTTTTCGGAGTTTCGGAAATCCTGATGTCGAGAGGTATGTAGTCGATGAAAAAACGATTTCCAAAAATGCAAAATCGCGAAATCGTGATGCTTTAATTAAGATTTAAATGTTTTTAGCACGTAAATTCATTATAGATTAGACTTTTATCGGGATTTCAAAAATCGGAATTTCGGGAAACATGATGACAGGAGACGTGTGCTATTAATAAAATCCAATCTCCGAAATCGCGAAATTGCGATGGCTTGTTTCTTTTTTTAAAACAGGACTTAACTTATCTTAATTAACTAAATAATCACGATTAAGGAAAAAATAGAAATAGTTTAATTTAACGTGACTAATGGACCGTGTTTCGGAACTCGAGATTTCAGGAAACATGATGACATGAGACGTGCTCTCACAGAACCATGAATCCCGAAATTGCGACATAATTATTTTAACCTTTAACCTTTCCTAGAAGAGACTAAATTAATTTTTTTTTTAAATTAAGATTCCAACATTTTGGGAAATCAGGGATAGGGGTTTCGTGATTCGATTTGCATCAATAATTTGTTTGCAGGAAACCCCGAATCTTGAAATTCTTTAAATTTTAATTTAAAAAATCGTAATTTTAAAATTTCAACGCCTTTTAAATAATTTTTCAAACAAACGTCGGAAAATTTATATTTTTTTGTAAATTTTATTCCGTTCGTTATCCAAAAAACAATTTATAAAAGGGTATCATGAATTTAGAAATGATGAAATTCTTGTTTTAAGAAAGACAAAACCCAAAAAACACACAAAAAAAAAATCTAGGCCTTAAGGATAAAAAATTTAAGATCTGTTTCAACATAGGCTCCAACTGGGGACCTCGTCTCCCTGTGGGAAGAGGAGAACATGTAGACTCAGTGCCTTCATTGGGTAAATGGTGTCAAGGGTTTATCACTGCTAAACTACTAAAGGAGAGGAAAAAGAGATTTCATTCCAACCTTTGAAATCTTTTCAAAACTTCTTATTTGCTTTAAACTCAGTTGTAGTCTTCTTCATGATATTCTCCTTCTCGTTCTGAATTTAAGTTAGTATTAAAATGATTAGAACAATCTTAGGAAACTCAACAGATTTGTAAATTTTGGCTTACATCAGTCGAAATAAAATTTTTAATTTTTAATTGGGGATATCTATCTTGACTTAAGACGAATATCTGGTTTCGAAAAACTGATAACTAGAATAGAGTGATAGATAAGTATGACAACCTTACAGACACCTCAGATATTGCTTCACTACCAGCAGGCTTGTTCAATACCCCGATGAAGTTATCTGTCCCTTTTTACTGAATTTCCTTTCACTGCTTCGAGTGCTAATTATATATTTATACTTAGATATTGCTTCACTGCCAGTAGGCCTGTTCAGTACCCCGGTGAAGTTATCTTTTTGCTTTTATATTTAGACGAGGGAAATCATTTAAATGAATTTCCTTTCATTGTCTTTGGGACTAGATGGGGGAAATCAAATATGAATTTCCTTTCACCATCTGTCTTATAGTTAGCTTATGCATACGAAGTGGGGGCAATCAGTGATACTTAAAATATCAGGGTTGGTTATCTGTGTAAAAATTTACAATAGAGGTTTGTCAACCTGTTTTGATTATTCTAGACCAATCTTTTCTTAACTTTCAAAACCCCTCAGTTTGTAGAGAAAAAGGGAAATATTATTTTCAGGGGTTTTCTTTTGAGCAAGCTTAAATCCTCAAATAAACTGTTAAGAAACCTAAGAGATTCAAAATCAACCCAAACATAACCACTTTTAGTCAGAGAATAAGAAATATGAAGACTGGTCTTACTGAATTTAATCATTTGTTGATTTCAAAGGTTAATACGTAATCTCTCCTACTTTGATGAGAAAGCCCGAAAACGTGAAAGATAGTACTGAGGGTATAAAAGAAGACATCCAACAAACTATAAGCCAGAAAACATAGGTTGTGATTTCAAAAATAACTCTTTGGACTCTTTTCTTTTAATTTTTTTTTCTTTTCGAAAAGCCTTTAAACTTGTTCTAAGTGAAACCCTTAAGGTCAAAGTATTAAGAACAAACACTTTTTTTTTTTTTTTTTTAATAAAAACTTAACTAATTTTTTATTCAAACACTTTTTTTTTTTTTTTTAATAAAAACTTAACTAATTTTTTATTTTATTTTTATTTATTTACAAAATGAGAATAGATTTTCTAAAAATGAAAAACAAAATGGTATATACAATGAGGGTTTCTGTAAATTAATTATTCCATATAATGCTTTAAAAAACGCCCATTGACAGGGGCATTCAAGACTTTACCATCCAAATTTTCAAGCATAAATGATTTTTTTCCTTCAGGAGATGCTACCTTAAAAGGTCCATACCAAATATGATCAAATTTACCATTTTTTCTTGAATCCTCTTTTCGAGCATCCCACCTCAAAACCAAATCCTCGGGGAGAAAATTCCTGTCCTTGGCTTTACGATCAAATAATATCTTCATGTCATCCTGGTACTTCTGCAACTTTCCATCCACTATAGCCCTGTGTTGATGAACTTCAATCAACTGATTTATCCTTCTTGTGAGAGGATTTGGTTCTTCCTTCTCGTCTTGCCATAGCCATAGTTTCATCACAGAAAGTGCTAGATTTATGGGAAACACTACATCTGTTCCATATACCATTTGAAAGGGAGAAGTACCGATAGACTTTTTTGTGCCTATCTGATTTTCCCATAGAGCATACTTTAAATGAAAATGCCAAGACTTTTTATTTTCGTTTAACACTTTCTTGATTATACTGATTAAGCTCTTGTTTGAAGATTCTGCCAGACCATTTCCCTAAGGATAGTATGTTGTGGAATGACCCAGCACAATATTATATTTCTGGCAAAATATGGCCATTGCCATAGACTTAAAAGCCCGGGCATTGTCTGTGACAATATTTCTAGGACATTCGTACCTAAACAAGATATTTTCTTCTAAGAAGTCTATAACTACTGAATTAGTAGCCTTCCTTGTTGGGATATCTTCCACCCATTTGGTGAAATAGTCTGTAGCGGTCAGGATCCATCTGTGTTGAGCACTTGAATGAGGATTAATCTCACCTATGAAGTCTAGTCCCCATTGTTGAAAAGGAGCTTCTGTCTTGACTGGGACCAATGGCATTGCTGGTAGTTTATGTTTTCCTGTAAAAAATTAGCAAGGGCTGCAAGCTCGTACCTTAACATTGACATATGGGAAAATTTTAGGCCAGTAATAACCAACCCTCAGGATTTTATATGTCGTAGCCCTCCAAGCATGGTATCCTCCATAGACTCCTTCGTGAAATTGACCTATAACTTCTTCTGTTTCTGATTCGACCAGACAAACCAAGAGGAAACCAAGCGGGTCTTTCCAATATAATCATTTTTTGGAAATACAATATTTGACTGTATGCAGCTTTAGCATTCTAGCTTTGGATGGAGACAAGTTAGTTGGACATTTCAAAGTTAATAAGTGATTTACTATGTCCTTGTACCAATTCGATGACGCCAATTTCTCCTCGATCCTGTTTTCGACTATTTGATCCTCAAGTTCATTCACGTCTACCCATTCTTCTTCCTCTTGAGAATTATTTATCCCAAGAGCCCTGAAATTGGATTCAGCTAAAATTTTAGCTAAACCTTGTCCCTTTACCAATTTGGTCGGTTTAACTTCCAAGTCGAACTCTTGAATTTTGGCAAGCCATCTACCTCTTTTACCATCACTGTCTGCTTGAACCAAGATATCTTTTACAAAACTAGTGGGTACATATGAAATCACTTTAGAATGTAAAACATAAGTTCTAAAAGCTTTCAATGCTTTTACCATAGCATATGCTTCCTTTTCCATTATATTATATTTGAGTTCAGCATCTCGGAGGCTTTTGCTAAAGAAGGCTATCGGTTGCTCGAAACCTTCTTCGTTCTTCTGAAGGAGTACAACAACAAACGTGTGTTCAGAGGCAAATGAAAAAATAAGAAAATCTTTGAGATAATCAAGGCTCGCTAGTACTGGTGCCTCACTTATAACCTTCTTAATATGGGCAATGGATGCTTTAGCTTCTGTTGTCCATTTTACTTCATTGTTTTTTCTGAGCATATCTGTAATCAATTTCACAATTTCAGCGAAGTTAGGAATAAGTCTTCACAAGAAATTTATTTTTCCTAAAAATGATTGAATTTCTTTCACATTCCTAGGAATAGCTATTGTATCTATAGCCTCTACTCTTTTAGGGTCAATCCTGATTCCATTTTGAGATACAATGTGACCCAACAACTTGCCTTCTTGCATAGTGAAATGAGACTTTTTAGGATTTAAGGATAGACCAAACCTGCGGCATTTTTCAAATGTTTGTTTGAGATGAATCATATGGTCTTCATCCGATTTAGAAAAAACAGTAAGATCATCCAAATATATGACTAAAAACTTGTCCCGTTCGCCAACGAAAGCAATATCCATTGCGCGTTGAAAAGTAGCACCTGCATTCACTAGTCCGAACGACATTTTATCGTACATAAACGTGCCCCAAGGAGTGGTAAATGCGTTTTTTTCTTTATCAAGATCACTGACAGAAATTTGATTATATCCTAAAAATCCGTCAATCATTGACATTCTATTAGCCCCTACTACTTTTTCAAGAACATGGTCCATTTTAGGTAGAGGATAATTATCTTTGAGAGAAGATTTATTAAGATTCCTGAAATCAAAACATAGTCTAATTTCCCCATTTTTCTTTCTAACTGGGACCAGATTAGTTACCCAATTAGAATATCTTAGGGGTACAATTATCTTAGCGCCGAGAAGTTTTTTGACTTCTCGTTCGATAACAGGTAATAAAATTGGGTTAAATTGTCGAATTTTTTGTTTAAAAGGTTTGACACCTGGTTTGAGGGGTATTTTATGTTCGATCACATAAGTGTCATATGTTTTTCAGTTCTTCATACGACCATGCGAAAACATATTTATATTTTCTTAACAACTCCATGTATTTATTTTTGTTTTCTGTTGATAAATATTTGGATAGTTTAACCATTCGGGGGTTTTTTTTAGTTCCTATATTACAATCTTCAACCTCCTCTAGTTGGGGTTGTAGGGTAGTTTTTGAAGGGATATCATCTTGATTAAAAGGTATTTCCAAAGGGATTAGACCCTTGGGAATTTGGTTGTTCTTGAGAACAAGGATTCGGTGATTTGCAATTTTATCATGAAATTCTTTAGAATCCTCCCCTTCTTGCATGATCCAAATAGGATCATTTTAATTTTCTTTATCAGTATGTGTTTTTGCAAATTCATCTAATGATTCTAGAAACTTTCGAAGCTGCTCATCGTCTTCAAAAACCTACCAATGTTGTATGTTATTTGGTATTCAAGGGTGATGTCTCATTTGTATATGATATTTTAATTAAAAACGGTCAGGGGTGTGAAAGTGTATGCATCTTTGGCCAAAGCATCATCCTGTTGATTCTCAGATCTCGAGATGAAATAAAAATTCACATATGTGAAGAAGTTCTCGATTAAATCCCAGACACAGTTCCTATAAGACCGTAATCTAGGATGCTTAGCCTGATACTGTTGATTCACCTGTTTTATAATTGACTCTACGTCACCAAACACTTCGAGTTTCTTAATTTTCATCCTTCTACCAGCTTCTAATTCTAGCACTAAAGCTTCATACTCATATACATTGTTTTTACAATCCACATTCCACTGAAGCCTATATGAAAAAGGAATAAAAAATTGATCATCGAGAGCTACAAGAAGTGCTTATGTCCTGGCTCCAAGGAAAGACGAAGCACCATCAAAATACATTTTCCATAAACCAGTGTTATATACAATTTTCTCTATTTTTTTTTTTCAATTTTTTCTTCTATACATTTATCATCTACATCTACTTCAAAATCGTCATCTATAGATAATATACAATTTTATCATCTACATCTACTTCAAAATCGTCATCTATAGATAATATACAATTTCCTAAATCTTGGTCAGAAATATAAACTGGATGATTGTTGGGGTTGTTTGGGTCACCTACAGTAAATTCCAACCTATTCTCTCTATAAAGACGAGTGTATTGGCCTCCGAAAACTAGAAATGTAGCATATGTCATATCTAGTTGGAGAGATCCTCCAAGTCTGGTACCCCATGATCTAGATAATAGCATACCATATTTTGGGGGAATATTAGCGACTACTACATCCATAAGAATAATTTTAGCAGGTATTTGAGCCAAACCTACCACTAGGTCTTTAATCATACCTATACATTTTACTTTCCTTGAATCGAAAGAATATAAGTCACCATAGGGCCTTGTGATTTCAAGACCAAGCTTTTCCATAATTTCCTTTGGCATAACATTGTGGGAAGCTCTGGAATCCAACATACAGTTATGGAAAATGTGGTCAAACAGGGTTAACGTAATATAAAAAGGAGCCACGATGTCTCTTGCACCCTCAAAGTGTGGACCGAATATTATGTTAGGTTTGTCATCCTCTAAGTTGATGACATCGGCCTGGATTTCATCTTCATAAAAATTAATCATTTTGGCGATTTGTTTTCTGTATATGGGATTTTTAGCTAACTCAACAAGGGGAATAGGAATTTTGATTTTATTTATTTCGTTTTCCAAATTGAAGTTTCCTAGAGCCTTGTCATTTTTTATGTTCGGGGCTTCCATACCTTTCTTTTCAGTTTTTCGTTGAGATGTGACCTTGTTTTCATTTATAGAAGCTTGTGTCTTCATAGGGAGTATTCCTACTAGTTCTGACTGTACAGGTTGCGTATCAGTTGTGTTTCTTTTCGCAGACTGTTTATCTGCAACTTTTGGAGTTACCTCATCGGTTTCGCTTCTTGGAAAACTCTTTTTTATCTGAACATTTGGGAGACTTTTATTTCTTGGTCTCAAATTATATTTTCCCTGTAGTTCAACAATAATATCATCTGCAATAACTTGATATGTGAAATCATCATTCATATTATTGCTAACATGTTCTTCCGATGTACTTTCTTTACTTAAAGATGCTTTGTAATCCTGTCTTGATAAATAAGGTGACTTATTATCATCGCCAAGGTTACTAATATCTTCATCGATTTCTTCAAAATCTCCCAAATCTTCCTCTCCAATGTAGTTTTCACTTTTAAAAGGTGTTCGAATTTTTTGATCTTCATTTTTAATTATTTTCTGTGGTCCCTGAGGTTCAGGATTTCTTCGAAAATCTTTTCTGGGGAAATTATCTATTTTCGACTTCTCTAGTTCCATTTTCGAGATCTTATTTGAAAGTTCTTGAATAACCCTAGCCATCTCTTCTATTCTATCTCCTGAGGATTTTCCTGATCCTGAAGATCCACCTTGCTCTTTAAATTTCTTATTTTCTTTGTTTCCAGTTTCAGTTTTTTCTTTTAGTTTCCCTGATGCCATCATGTTTGATTCAATCTCAAGTGCATCATCCTGCATTTTCATGAGATCTATTGATCTCCTTTCTCTCAATAATAAGGCGAAGTTGGGATCAAAAGCGCCAACAAAAGTCACTTTTGCTGCAGGTTGTGAAGGTTTAACCTCAACTGAAATTTTATTATACAACTTATTGAACCTCTGTGGGAATTCTAGAATTGACTTAGAGTTTTTCTTTCTAAGGGATCCAAATTCAGTTAAGTAGTAGAGGTGATCCTTCCTCTCTCCCCACTATCTAATAAATGCACTTTCAAGTTCTTCATAGGATCTTAAAGATCCAGCTACTAAGGATCGGAACCAGGTCCTCACCTGTCCCTCAAAAGATTGAACAAGGAGTCTAGAATAAACATCTTCATGTTCTATTCTGAGTATGTCAGCAAATTGATCAAAAACGTTTATATGTTCTTGGGTAGTCATATCACCTTCCCCTGTAAATTTCGAAAGGATTTTCATATAATTCTCGGGGAGATCATGAAGAGGAATGGGAAGAATGAGGGGAGCATATCTAACAACGACTTTAGTGAAAATCCCAGGAAGCGGTACTTGACCACCTCCAGGGGCACCACCTCCAGCTCCATCACCTCCTTGTGCAATCATGGTTAGATTTGAGACTGAAGTTCGGAAAGTGTGAGGAGAAGATTCTCAGAAATCTAGAGAAGAAACTTCAGGAAATGAGAAAGTATCGAATGAGGGGGGAAGTGAAAGTGATCTTTCAAGAGTTTCCGATGTGTTTGATTGCGTAAAGTCAGGTTGACCTATAGTATATGTGGATAAAAAAACTTGTTTAAGTGATTTTCGTGATTTTAAAATCTTTTCCAGATCGGAGACTGTCGAGGTCTGTTTGCTATCTGGGTTTTTTCTGGTGTTCTTGTGGCTAATAGCCAGTTTAGTTATTATGGAGTCGCTAAGTGAAAAATATTAAGCCTTAGAAGGTTTTTTGTCCTTGTTCACTATCAAAAACAGAAAATGTCAATGTCGTTCTTCCCAGGGAAAAGGTTCGTTTATTTGTTCCTCGACAACGACGCCAAAAAGATATTTTTCCTGAGTTTATACTTTAAGGCCATAAAGTATACCGTCAAGGCATCTATAAATATTAAAGTAATAAATTGAGAATAAGAATTCAAAGGAAGATTAAAGTAGAATCAATTTCTCAACTATCTTTGTCTTGCTTCCTATTGTTCTTGGATGCTAATGTCTCTCTCAATAGCAGCCCATGAACGTTCTAACTCAACTCGGTTAGTTGATGTTTGTAAAATGGTATTAAATAAATTCAAGGCAATACTGGTTTGATCTTGAAGGCCTGGTTCAATGTTGGGTTGTCTGCTACTTGGAACAGTCATGGAGAATAAAACTTTATTTATTTGTAAAAGGATTTTAATCAAATGTTACTTCAAATTTTCCAGAGATGAGAACAAGAAAAACAATTTTGAAATTCAAAACAATAATGTAAATACATTCGAGGCCATTTCCTGGATTTGTAACAATTTTGAGAATCGTAAAATAACAAATAAACACTACATAAAAATATGAGGCTTCAATCAAGAAAGAATCTCATATTTCAATACACAATGATGAAAGACAAACGAGGTTTCTAACGAGAGTTAAGTATTACAGAACAAAAGTTTTACAGGTCTTAAAATTACTAATAGAAATTTCAGAGGAAAAACTATAAATCATTTGACATCCAAACCAATCTGAAATATAAATCAATGATGTATATAACTTCAAATCGATTACTCGTTAGAAAAACATTGAAATAAAAAATTCAACAAATTATAATAAACAGGGTTGAAGACACATAGCTACAAATTTGCAGGATTCAGAATCTCGTTTGTGATATATATTCTGATGTATTTGAAAACTGATATTACAAATGTCTCTCTCCAAAAATTGTGAAGCCCTTTCTCAGTGTTTAGAAACTATATTTATACATTTTCATCAAAATTTCTCGTTGGTGACTAACCAACTTCTTAATATTATGGTTACATGAAAATAATGTCAACCGTTTACAATTTCTTTCTAATCTTAAATGATAAAAAAAAATTAAAAGATTTTAAGCTTGCGTTGACGAACTTCCTTTCTCCGCTTCAATACACTGAACACATTTCCCCAAAAACTTCACAAAAGTTCTGGGAGCATTTGGTAACTCATTAGCTTCAAATAAGAAAAATCTTTTCTGCAATTCGGGAAAACAATTTTCTATCATCTTTTCTGTGAATTTAATAGTTTTCAACTTTATATTTGACATCACCATCCATTTGTTGATCTCTGTAATATTAATCAATTTAATTTTTGAAATCTCTGCTTTCATTTCCTCCAGCTCTTCTCTAAACCTTAGCTGGTGCTTGACAATATTGATTTTGCCTAATAATCGGGAACAGTCATATGTTCCGATATTCAATGAAGCTCTTTCTAATAGATCGAATATTCCCTAGAAATCATTGTTGACTTCTCTTGTTATTTGTTTATATTCAGCCATATTTGCTTCCCACACTTTTATTATTATGTCCCCTTTAACCTGTTTAGAAATAGATAATTTATGAATCTTTCCAACCTCTTCTTTTGATGAGAAAGTCACTACCTTCTGAAAAGTTGTTCTAGATGCTTTCGCCTCTCTTTCCTTCTAGAACACATTCTCCAAAGACTTATTTGTTTCTTGAAAATATTTATGGACTACTTCCAGATTCAAGAACACTTTCTGTTGTTCTTCCTCTATTCTTACATATATCTCGAATGCTTGTGTCCTGAAATTTTCAAGTTCTATTACCTTATTAATAATAGAAATAATTTTATCTTGTAAATGTTTGTTTTCTTCTTCCAGCTTTCGAACCTGTTCCTGTGTGACCTGTATTATGTGTCTTGACTTATCCAAGTCTTTATTCATTTTATATATTTCTTTCATATCCTTTAGTCTAGCTTTTTCTAGACCCTTTTGTATTCCCCAACTAATATTTCTTTCGTTTTGTTTTAGTTTGTCTTGCAACTGAATTATTGTTTGGTCCTTCTGTTCAAGCATAGTTGTTAAATTGCCAATAGAATACATGTTTGCTGATTCTATAGCACCCATTGTACCTGCTAATTCTGTAGCAAATTCTCCATCCTTGATTTTCTTTCCATCTATAATAACCCTATGCTTTTTAATCGTCCCTTCTCTTCTTGGATGAATTTCCTGTTTCAAGACTGCTCTTCACTTTTTATTGAAAAAGTAATCTGATGAGGGGATTTCATCTCTCGAAATAGGCTCTAGATCACTGACATATAAAAATCCTTCATGGGGGGTTCCAAAAGTCGACTGCAATGGAGTTAAAGAGGTGATAGGACTACCGAGTTCTGTTGAAGTTATTCCTCCTATCTTTTCTGGAATATTTTTCATGATTTCTGGAATTGTTTTCAGCTCTTTTCTCTTCTCCGTTCTCATTTCTTTTGTTTGAGAACCCTATGTATCTTGGGTAGGTATCTTGGTATTTTTCAACTTACCTTTGTTATTTTCTTTATCCTGTATATTAGTTTCAAACCCTGGAGGGGATCCTTCCTGTTCTGGCAATGGGGTCAAAATTTCACCCTGTAAACTCTTAGGTAGGCAGCTTTGCCTATGGCTTTGAAAAGATACGAATCCATTCTGTGAGTTAGGTGGCAAGGCCTGGACTCTGTTCAACACTTCTTCATAAGACTTAACATCTTTAAACATATCATCATAAATAGATACTTCATGTTCATATGCCTTTAGATTACAATGTATGTAATGCCTACTTATTACTTGGTAGGGGTCATATTTTCTATGCTCAATATCTACTAATTTCACTTCTTCTAATGACTCAACCTCTACCTTAGAATGGCCTAAATTTGATAAAGAAAATTTCTCAACATGAACAGGGAGAGATGGCCATGATTTCTTCCGAAGTGCTTTTAATTCGAATCCAACACCGCCCTTGACTATCTGATAAGCTACTTCCTTGCACACCAATTTGTCTGGTAGGAATTTAGGCAGTGCATGAGGGGTAATGGAACAACCATAAACCCTAATGTAGGAAAAATTTTCCTCAATAAACTAGTCGGCAACTGCTTTAAGACTTTCTATGATTGTATCAGAAATGTGAGGGGGTTCGCATCCAAAAAAACATTTTGTGCATGGGAATAATAATAAAATGAAAAACCTCGTAAAATGTGCCTTTATCATTTTCCTCCCAAAGGGCCGAGTGGTATTTATGAATGGGTTCTAGACAGTAAATACTCCAACTCCAATTCATTAATGGAAAGGGGGTCATAAAATAGATTGCATCCATTATGTATGGAGACATATAAAAAGATGTTGGCTGTCCCTTTGAATTCGCTGCTTTGTAGTTTAAAATTTCTTGTGTTAGGTTATCCGACAAAATCTTATGCCAGTTAAAATATTTTCCTTCTGAAGCTTCCTCTAAAAAGGGCACCCAGTTTGCATGAAAATGGCAGGGATCTTTTCTCCTGAAACGTCTGCATAACATAAGGGCTATATAAACCATATATTCATTTAAATAGGCTATAGCATAAATCCCATGAGCATCATCCCTAAACTTTTCTTCAGACCTCGCCCATCCTCTAATCATATCGGGATATGTCTGGTCTGCCTCAATACATTCTTTTCTCTGAAACTCAGCTAAAAATTCAACATTAAAAGTATGTTTATGATTCGGCGAGAGCTTATACATTACTTGAATTTGCTTTGGTATGAATGAGCTGACGATATCTCCTTGCTCATTTAGAATGTTCTTTGTTGGGATATCTACCTTATCTAGAGCCCATCTGATCATCTCCGTGTATGCCACAAGCCTCTGATGCAAAACGATCTTATGAAGCTTAGACTCAGCTATATCCTGGAAATGATTTTCAGAGTCAGGATGAGCATTCTCTAATTCATATTCCAGCAAATTTGATATTTGAGTCTAGGATTTAATAGAATCTATAGCATGTGGAGTGGTATCGGAGATAATATCTCCTTCCTTTGTGTCTTCATTCTTCTTCGGTGCCTTTCTGGGTGCCATGAATTCTGTGTTTAATTGAAAATCTGTCACAAAAAATGGATGAATGAGCTTATCTTTAGAACAAAAACATAGACATTCAAATATTTATTTTGAATATATTTAAAAGATGATGAGATTTGCACAACTATCATGAATTTTAAAGCTCTTAATGCAGAAGATATTTTACCGAGATACGCTTTTAATGTCTGTATTTAAGTACCTTCGAGTTTTGAGAAAAACGAGAAACCTACTTAATTGGTAAGCGAAACATAAATGAACAGCTAAGAATGATTACCAT
>CBVK0100535718.1:0-12993 GCA_900067695.1 Picea abies | reverse complement strand
TTATGAAAATAAAAATGGTTTAATCTTAATAAATGGTTATATATTTTTAAGAAAAAATGGAAAAATAAATATTATATAGATGTATATTTAAAACATAAAGATTTTAGTGCTAGTATGGTTTTAATTACTTAAAAAAAAAATCTTTTAAAAAAATTAGTGGTAGTATGGTTTTAATTACTTTAAAAAAAATCTTTTTAAAAAAATTGAAAAAAAGGGTAAAATGGAAAAAAATATATATTTATTTAAAATTTGAATTTTCAGATATATAGATAATAAAAATGAGTTGTAAAAATATATAAAAATACAAAAATAAGTTTAAGAGATGGAAATAAGAACTTGAAAATAAAGATGTTGAAATATCCATATTGTGAAGCATAAGAGAAACTAAAAAAGATCTTATGAATAAGGAGAATCGGTTCTAGAAGTTACATGTACTTATTCAATTGCTTTTTCACTATTAAGAACTTAAAAAAAATAACTAAGACTATTCAAAGAATGAAATTGTTAGAAATGACAAAGAAATTTTGAAATTATGAAATGACAATCAAGTAGTGTAAATGTGTTACCCATTAATGAAAGATAAAATACATTTTCAAACCAAGGTTGAATTGAAAATAGTAAATGAAGGGATTACCAAAAAACTTTAAGAGGAAATTTGTCACTAGGTTCAAGAAACTCTAAACATTGATGAGGTGAAATTAGAAATGTAAGCAACAATTAATGGAAGAAAGAATTTGATCAATATGTTACCCTTTAACTTCTGAATGAGAAGAAAGAAATGATAAGAAATGATACAAGGAGGTCATCGAAAGATAATCAAGGAAGTTGATATCCTGCTTGAGGTAAAGTGCAAATCGAAAGAAAGAATTTAATAATGTCCCCCAAATAAATGTGAATGAAGAACAAACACATAAGATAGAGAAAGATAATAAGGGAGAAGAAAAGATTGAAGACATGTTTGAAGACAAACGAAAGTCCTACAAGGGTTGGCATAAGAAATAATTGAATATGGATGGTTGGATAATTAACACTTGCAACATGAGAGCAAAAATCTAGGGAAATCTTATTACTCGGTTTCATCATGTGTAAATCATTTAACTATAAATCTTCGAGGACAAAGCTTTTCAGTGAGGGTATTATGTTAAGACCTTAATGAGGATAAATAAAAGATCAGATGAATATATAAATAGTAGGTTAGACTAGCAATGGGATTACAGAAGAAATGTGTGTTAACAATTGTATATAGAGGCCAAGATAATCATTATTATACATATTGACTTATGATTATGACATAGGGATGTACTTGGGTTATTTTGGGGGTTCTTCTCCTAATTTATAAGGAGTTATTGTGTAACTCATCATTAATAAGACATTTGGGAATCATGCTTCACGTGCATATTTTGTATACATTGCATGTATACAAGTTATTATGATTTATTGGATATTGAGTTCATAACATCAATTCAATATTACACCACTACAAGTGAAAATACAATACAAATGTGAGTGTACTATATAGATAGAGAATAATTTGGTAGATAAATATATTATTTTCACAATATCTATGACAAATAAATTCATTTGTAAATTGTAATCCTATAAAACCTTAATATGCATTCTTCCATGTAATCTAGAAATGAGAAAAGCATATGATGATTCAAGGTTGATTATTGTTCTCAATGTGGATGTGAAACTCTTCTTCTTGTTGTTTTTTGTGACTAGCAGAATCAACAACTAGTCGAGCACGTACTCGCGTGACACGAGGTGATGTTATCTGATTGCTACCACTTTAACCTCAAGGTGTTCCCATGTTTCCCCATACGTGACACACAAGGTAAGTCGCGTTTCGAACCGGTGACTTCACATAACAGAGTGCCTCAACGGTACACTCCACCACCAACTGCCCTACACCCCGGGTGTTAAAAACTAAGTGAAAATCTTGTTGTTATCCCTGGAGATTAGAAAAATTGGAAGAGAGAAAAGCCTCAAAATAAGAGTAAGAGGGGGGAATAAGACATAGAACGGAGATTATGATATGAGAATTAATACAAAAAATAAAATAAAGTAGAAAAAGATCCATGTAATGGCTTTGATGGTGATCGTAGATGATAAGTCCCCTACCTATTACTGATAGGTATATATGTGATTTTTATAAGGTCACATGGGACTTTTGCCACATCATATCTCCTTCGAGTGTAGAAGGAAGTTGTCCTTAAACAATCATTAGGAGAGCACATCAACATAGAAATAATTAAGTTTATTCCCAAGTCTAAAGATTCTAAATCAGTGACCTAATGCAGCCATATCACTTTGTTGAATGTTAACTACATATATATCTTATTTCGAGATATTGCTCTACATCTAAGGTAAATACTTCCCAAGACTATCAGTCCTAAATAAATGGGATTTGAATCATAGGCCATTATAAGATGTTTATCAACATTGATTTTGAAAAGGTATATGATAAAGTTGAGTGGACATCGATTCTCATTGTTCTCATAAATCTAGATTTTGGCCAATTTTTTCTAAATGTTGTGAAAGTGCTTTTTGCATATGCGACAACTTTCCTCTCTATCTGGCATGCTAAATAAGAGGAAATTTACTTGTTCAAGTGAATAAGACAAGGTTTCCCTTTATCTCTAGTGCCATATGTTATGGTTGTTGAGGTTCTTAGCTCTCTACTCCAATATAGAGTCTCACAAAACATCATTAAGGGCATTCATGCTCCGGCTAGATATTGGTCGTCTGGTTAATGGACACATTGTATATGATTCCTTCCTCACCCTTACAGAGGAGAAATAAACCTTATATAATATAACAGATCATTTATAAAGTTTTGGCATTGCTCCTTGTTTGAGTTACAGATGGGGAAAACCAATGTTACATAGAACTCTAGGATGAAATCCTGAAGTGGATGACTAGCATGGGGTGGTCATGGTTATATTTGAGTCAATTTTTCAAATCCCTAGGTCTCCCCTTCACCTTTATGTTGGTGCATAATTAAGTGCATATTATTTAATTTATTATGCACATGCAAATAAATTAATTATGCACAAAAAATATCTTTTAATTATCCATTTCATGGATAAATCCCAAGTTTAAGTAAGCTTAACTTGGAGAATCTTTTAGTTATTATCTTCATGAACTAGATATAAAAGAACAGATTGCATGCAAGCATCTATATTATAAATAAATGACTTCATTTGTTATTGTACATGACCATATTCATTTTCTCACGTAGTATTAGAGAACTTTAGGGAAAACTCAAATTCACGAACATGTTAGATCACCAGTGCTTTTGCAAATTGATCATGTCGACACTTCTCATATATGCATGTTTTGTGTATTTTTAGAGCAATTTGACTACATGATTGAGTACAAAGTGATCAAATTAGCCAAGAGCGCTTCTCATTTCATCGAAATAAGCCTCTAGATACTCTATATCTACTCATTTTTCTCTCAACCAAGGTGCTTTGTAAGTATTGTGTTTTTTAAATTTGTTAAAAAAATATTTTTGTCGGTTCTTCATTTTCCAATGATTCTTGTTTTTTCTAGTGAATTTGGTGTTTCTATCCACTACTACTATCCTTTTTCCAACCATCTCTCTTACATCCCACCAACATACTATGTTTGGGTCTCCATGCCACTACCACTATACACATCATCTATCACCATGGCCCTTTCACTAACCACTCATTCCCACATTGTTTTTTGGGCCACGTGCCTTTAACCTTGGGCTGCAGATTCCCCTTGACACTGATCCATTATTCTAGGGTTGCATCGTCCTAATCATTAGGTTGTAGTACTAAACAATACTATGCCCCTTTTACCGTAACATGCACCTAAACCTTGATGGTGCTTAGATGGCCCTCCTTTGAATTTTTGTGAGCAATGCATCCCCCCAACCTCCTTGGAACCATCCCATGTGGCCACCCTTCTTTCACACCCACTCCTTTGAGCCACGTGGTAATGATACTTCCAGATCAACCGTCAAGCCATCCACGTGCCCCCACGTGGACCCTCCATTCCACAACTACTATGTGACCTCATGTCTAANNCCCCCACGTGGACCCTCCATTCCACAACTACTATGTGACCTCATGTCTAAGTGGCCCATCCACGTGGCATCCCTTTTCCACATTAGTGACCAATCACCAAGTGACATGTGGCATCATTTCGTGGCATTGTGTCATCCCTTTTCCATGTCAACCTAAAAGGTATAGTGCACATGTAGCATCACCATTCAATGCCACATCAATTGGCTTTCCTATTGAGAAGGGAATTATATAGTTCCATGTGGCACTTATGCTCCCCTATGGAAAATCAACTCATCGTTCTTGATTCGATATAATTTCCTCAAATTGAAGATTGCATCACAAAATCCAATCTCTTAAGACTTCAATTTAGTGATTGTAAAATTACTGAGCTAGAAGATTAAGAAATCATAGCTATTTTTTCTAATCTCAAAGCTCCTTTTGATATTATTTGTCTCTATATTTTATTCCACTAGATATGCATTATAAGCAACTTATAAAATGCTTACTTTTTTTATCTTTGTTGTGAAAAATTAACATGTGGACAAGACATGATCTTGCATATGGGTGTGCTTGATACAGGTTCTGAGCAAAAAGTGTTTTTTTTATCACAACAACATGGGCTCCAAATCATTCAAGAAGTAGTTCAAAGAAGCCAAACATTGCACTATTTCCAAGTCACTTGTAGTGACTCCTCCTCCAAATTCTCAAAAGGGAATCGGGTCAAAGGAGAAGAAACCACTTAGTTCTCGTTTCTTCTATGGAAAATATGCACATCTTGATACACATCACTGGAAGAAGATACAAGCATTGTAAGTAACTATGAAGACACATAATATTCAATTAGATTCTTCCTCTTATTTTACTTCTTATAAACCTTATGGTATTTCTACAATAGCATGTCAGGATAATCATGAGAGGATTTAAAACTCAAAGGTGTTTCATCATATGGCCAATAATAGGGATTTCGTCACTAGTCCTGATGATTGTACAACCTAGCAATTTTTTGTTGGTGATAGTTCTCCTTTATATGTTGTAGGAGAAGGAACAATAGATCCTCCCTATCATAAAATTAATAATATATTCTATGTTTTTGATCTCTCAGATAATTTTCTTTCAATTTTTCAAATTACTCGTTCGGGTGATGGAAGAATCATTGAATTTTTTCCTGACGATGGTGTAATCAAATATCTAAAAGGATCTATCGATTGTAATATCTTCAGGATGCATTGATGATTGTTCAATGATGCACACATGTGATAGCTTTCAAGCCTCATCACCTACCATCTTCATTTCTCATGAATGCTAATGACTTACCATCTTCATTTCTCATGAATGCTAATGACTTGAGCAATTAAGAAGGGTGTGGATTTCACGGCTGGTATTTTTCAATACTGGGAGCGATCAAAATCCTCTTGTAGTCCATCTTTGTATGTGATTACTACGACCAGAGAAGCAGGATGTAATGTTGTCTTTGTCTCATTCCTGATCACCAATGTTTGACACAGAGCCTACCTCCATCACAACCACGGTGAGGCATAGGAAAAGGAAATCGTATTTTCTTCTCACATACAAAGATGTTCTGCAAGAGGATTTTGACTCAGGCATCCCGAGTAGTCAAATTTCCCACCCACAAACTACAAATAGCAAGCGAGGCTAAACACATAACCCAAACCCATCCATCAATGAGGAACAACAGAAGGACAGTTCCAATCATGGTTGCAGAATCCCAACGTGCAAACTGCAACAAGACCAACAGGAAAATAAGAACAACAACAACAGGCAAATAAGAAATCAATAAACAAGCAAGAAGCAAGCATGAACCAGTGAACCGGGAATGTCGCTGAAGAACAATATTGCCCATATTCACTGCAGAGAACATTGCATATAATAAAAAAATGGAAGAAAATGTATTGTAATAGGCCTGTTAAGTAAACATTTAAGGTTGTGAGGCCTCTTAGGTAAAAATTTAAGTATGTCAGAACTTCTCTGTAAACATTTAAGAAAGAATGCAGTGTGGCAGGTCTCTTACGTACGAAAAAACATTTATTATATTATGTTATAACAATAAAAAAAGTTTAGTAACAATAGTTCAAACAATAGAGGCTATGTAAAAAATAAATTTATTCAAAGGACAAACTAATATGAAGTCAACTAATAAAAACCTGACCCTCTATCTTCAAAGCTTTGGATATCTAAACATTTCAAGAAAAAAATAAAAACTCAGAAAGATCGTATATGATCAAAAACTTTGGATATGCTAACATATCAAACATTGGGAATAACAAAGCTCACAATAAGACCTCCAATTTGTTATCCAATCAGATCATGACATATATGATATTTTTTATTATAGAAAAATCAATGTTTTTAGTTCCCTAGTTCCAACAATATATATTATGCAAATATTTTTAGTCAAAGGACAAACTAATATCAAGTCAACGAAGTATCGATCGCTATAGTCCCTCTACGCCTTCAACAGGGACTAATAAGACTTCAAATCTGTCATCTAATAAGAATGAAATTAGTGGATGATTCTTGAAAATTTCAATATAACATTCACATGTTTTACATCAACAACCAACTAATACCTAGTGAACATGCTAACAATTGCATAGATCCAATGCTTGCAACAAGGATAATAAGTGGTGCCAAACCTAAACTTAATGACTATAAAATAATTCATACAAGAAAAGAAAGATTTGAACTTTATACTTCTCTCACGTATAACTAATATTTTTTTTGATAATGATGATTATCGTCCCCTAAGATCCATAAAGTTTATTGGACAAATAGAGGGAATTAAATTAAAGTATTAAGCTCATTATGGTTTCTCGGTCTTGAAGTGTATTTAAGTTGAAGTGGTGTCTTATATTATTAAGGGTAGGGCAAGTTAAAAGGAAATGAGGCTCATCTTCAACCTCCTTTGTATCACAATTTTTACAAATTCAATAATGTCAATTTGTTTTTAGGTTAGTCTAGTGACCAATTTCACTATCGAGGTCATGAAAGTTGGTCTTGTTTTTGACAATATTCATTTTTTTTAAGCTCCAAATGTTGGAAAATTAATTTTGATGAGACAAATTAGGATTTTTAAAATATTTCTATTATTTCAACTTTCCCTTATCGGTGATTTCATTTTTATTCCAGGGCTTATCTTTAAACTTCATAGAGATGTAATATTTAATATTTTCAAAATTACTAATTTGATTGTCATATTTTATGTTCCAATAGTTAAGTAAAGCCTCAAAATTTCTAACCCAACCTCTTTTAAGCATGTGATGGCCACTTCTCATATTAAAAAAAAAAACAAGAGAATCATTTGTCGTAGAGATTTCCCCGTAAAGGGGCCGATAGCATATCCCCTCCAAAAACACTCTATTTATATCGCATATTAGTTAGTGACTCCTCATCAGTTCTAGTATGTCTTTCCTATAAGTGAGATGAGATCACTTTAGTGTCCTTTGATGAAGCAACTTTTGTGTGGAGCTTCCTCTCATCAAAAGTGATAGTTTTTTAGAAGTTTTTTGGCGTTCTTCGTCAAAGGGTCTTGTTTGTCCTTGCTGTAGGAAGCTTGAGCTGGGGGGCACCTCAAATATCTAATCCCATCCTAGGCTATAGATATCTAATCCCATGGAGTGAAGATATTTTCTTTCATTAACATACATAGTATCCATAGATCATTCGTTATTACAATATCAACAATTATGTTGGTAGGAGGGCCAATACTATTGAATGCCCCTATTAACATAAGGATCATGACATATTAGGACCTTTATGTTGTCAATCACTCATCCTCGTAACCAATGTGTGGTAGAAAGTAAAGAAATATGAAGGATTTTATGGTTATATAAACATCAAGACATCAATCATAAAATATAGTAACATGGTGTGGAGAATTAATCAAAACATTAATATTATTTACATTAACAATTTAACATCCAAAATTTTGATATGCAAATAGTTGAATTGACTTCTTTATGCTACCATCGCTTAAATCTCAAGTGAATTTTATTGGAATTCCAAGTATCACTAGGCAACCTATTTTTTTCATGTTAATTATTTTACGAGTGTAGATTAGGCACCCCAGTCTCTAAGAGGATGATTGGATAGGGTATATTCCTTTTGGAATATGAGTTTCTAATAGGATGATTGGATAGGGTATGTTCCTTTTGAAATCTGAGTTTTTAAGAGGATGGTTGGATAGGGTATATGATTTTAAGATTAGAGATTATAAAAAGTTTTATCCCATCAGGCTACGTCGAACGATGGATTTCATGTTCTGGAAGATGTTGTCTTTCATTATAGGGGCCCTGCCAGGTTTGAAAGCATGGTTTGTGGGTGCATGTGCTAGGCCCGGGTTTATAATGGCAATCTCTCCAACTCAACCTTGAGTCTCCTTAGTGAGAATTTGTGAGGTAATGATTCTCCTAATTAACAACGAAAAAAAAGTTTATAGAATTTTTCATTTCCGTCTACATAACAACGAAAAAAAAGTTTATAGAATTTTTCATTTCCGTCTAAATATTTCTAAAAATATTGCAACCCCGAACTTCACATTCATATAAGATAAATAAAATAACAAATATATCAAATTTATAATAAATATCCATTCTATAATACTTTTACAATTTAACTTTTTACAATTAAATTAAAAAATAATTAATTTACAAACTAATATAAAATACTTACCCATTTATAATATAAAAGTTTTAAAAGAAATTTATAAAAAAACATAACATTAGTTATTTTAATAATATGTATTTAAAAATATATGCTTGCATAAAACAAATTACAAATTCCCTTCTTGACGCAACCGATTAGGAGTGTACATGATACTTGCCTTTAACGATACCTAGTACTGCGCTCATAGAATTCGTTTACACTTGTGATACGAAAGCACATTTACTGTTCATGACAAACAAGTGGCAATTCTTTTTTGTATCGGTATTGATTTTTCTCTAGAGACATACGTCATCTACTTCCAGTTATGAAAAAAGTGGAGGCATGTGGACCAATATTCATCTTAATTATTCCTCGTCACTTTGACACATCTATACATCACCACCTTTTCCACAGAAAAATTTCACTAGTATATTAAAATATAATTTTTGTTATCTTATCGAGAAGTTACATTCTAAGAAAAAAAAATCCAGAGAAAAGTTCTACAATCTATGATGTTCACTGTCTTCCTAGTATTATTGGTCATCAATAGTTTATGCAGAATGTGTTAATATAAGAAACATGTGTCATAGTCATGTGAGATAAAAAAGGGGGGAAGAAGTTTGAGCAATTGCTTAAAAACTGTGTTCTGGAAAGAAAGATATCAAAACACTGTTTAGATCACTGATTGGCAGTTGGCGCCCATCCTAAAATAATCTTAGAACATGAGGGGGTCTCGTGCCTATCTACCTAGAGATTGTAGGTGATGATACCGACTTTTTTCTGGAGTGTTGCCTTTGAGAGTAAGTCAACTTTCTTCTTGTTTTCTCGGTAGGTATGTTTGAAGCTGAGCTCGCTGAAAGTTGATTGTAACTGCGTGATCCTATCCTTCCAGCCCAAGAGAGCGGTAACTTGTAGCTTGCCCTTGTTTTTCAGCTAGTCTATGACTATGCGGGAATCCCCATACAAAAGAAGTGTACCAATATTTAGTCTAGAAGCCAAGGGGAGAGTGGCCTAGGCACCCAATAATTCTGCTCTGTTGTTGGTGCCCTGGGCGCAATTAAAAGTCCATCTGCAATGAGTGTTTGATGAGATACAAATCAATCCCCCTGCACCACTCTGCATGCCATTTGTCTGAGCTGCTCCATCGAACCAACCTGTGGGAGTCTCCTCCAGAGTGGGAATCTTTAACTTGGTTTTTTGGTCTCTTTTCTTGGGTGGATAACCAACCTGTGGGAGTCTCCTCCAGAGAGGGAATCTTTAACTTGGTTTTTTGGTCTCTTTTCTTGGGTGGATAATTGTCCAGGAATTATATAAGCCAAGTGATTTAAATGCCACTGTGTCGGCTGTGTTCGTTGATGGAGTCTTATTTTCAAAAATATTTTTGTTTCTTTCAAGCCACACAAACCAGCAGACCATAGGAGGGAGGTTTAGTGAGTGGCGAGCCTTTTTTGACCAACGTTCATAGCACACTGCTAATGAGAGCCCATCCCAAGTAGTGTTTAATTTGAGATCGACAGAGATATTATCCAAAACTAATCGGGGGAAGGAGCAGTTGATGAAGAGGTGCTGCACTGATTCTTCTTCTCTATTGCAAAGGTGGCAGATGCTGGGACCGACCCAGCCTTTTCTTTGGAGGTTGTACTAGGTGTTGATCTTGTTTTCAAGTGTAAGCCAAGTTAACTTCCACTAGAGGAGGCACATGCATTTATCAGACCGAAAGAACCTAGTTAAAAAGGATAAATTTATTTGTTTTTATAAAATTTTGTTTTGAATTTTTTTAAAATTCAATGATTTAAGTTATTTAAAAAAAAAAACTAAATTCAAAATTACAACTAATTACATTTTTATCAATTAAAAAAATCAATAAATTTCTCATCAAATTTAAAAATCATTTAAAAAAAATTGAATTTGTCTACTAATTTCTTCATCATCTCATAAGTGTTACCAAATACACACATGGGAGTGTCAGAACACCCTAACTTTCTTAATCACTCGGGGAGGGGTTTTCACTGAAATTTCTTCCACCTCACTTTTAATTCATGGGGTACGGGTCGTAATATTAGGGTCCCATGGAAACGAGAGGGGTCGCAAGGTGGGTACAAGAATAATACTAACCTGATATACATTCATTAATTATCTACAAACTCATTCTTTTTTATTGGGGACGAGGTGGCGCCTGAGATTTTATATTGATAGAGGAGATGCAAGGTCGTTGTGTGCCGTTCGATTGGAAGGGTTTCCTGCACAGTTCTGGTGGACATCTTTGCTCCACAAGAAATACAGCAGATTGCTTTGCTTCGCTATATTTGTATTCCTCCATTCAAGGACGGAGGGAAAACGGGAGGCACAACCTCATCCTGTATCCTCGGAGAGCGATTAATGGCGTCAAGCACAGGCTTCACCCCCTTTGCCTGAGACTCGTGGAATCAGATCCATATATCATTTCCCAGTGCAACCCCAACCCTTGTTGGAAGATTTCCCTGTGGACGCATCTATGGATAAATGCAAAAAGCGGCAGCAGCAGCAACAGTACGAATCGGATTTCAGGCCGAGAACGCCCGCAGATGAGGGCAGAAGAACGAAGATGAGGATGGAAAAGGAAAGAACAGACCTCAATAACAACGACAGCTGCGGCAAAAACTCGAACTCCACATCCTCCTCTCTCCACAAACAGCCGCAACCCAATGGAGAAGGAGGAAGAGAGTCCAGAGGCCGATCACCCCAGCCAGGATTCGATCAGCAGACCAATGGTAACCTTTACAAAATCTCCGCCAGAGGCCCCAATTTGCCCACCCGGCCGTCGGTGAACGAAAAGAAGGTGGTGAATTGGCGGTTGGCCTGCTTTATGTGTAACGAGTATCTCACGACTATATCATACGCTCGCGGATTTTCTCCAAGCGGGCGACGTCCACCTCTCCGGCATAGTGAATCCCTCTCAGCTAGCGGCCTGGCTTGGATTGAAGTAATAAATATTATATACCCATACATCCTCCCCCTTCCAAGCAAAAACACTCCGCCATTACAGATCGCAAGGATGTGGTAGCATGTTCGAATCTCAGGCGATGATGTAAATTTTCATTAAAGTCATGTTTGCGGATGCAGGAAGCCGGATGAAGGATGCGCATTGCTAGCCTTTCAAAGGCCAACGGCAATCAGACTCTTCTGGCAATTTGGGGTTTGGTTGTCCACCGATTTTTCAGACTCCGCCGTTTAATGTGAAGCCGCTTAGCCGAACGGTAGTCGTCCCACACCGCGAAGGCGTCAGCTCAGCTATATAGAGCGGCTCGTTCCAGCTATATAAAGGCGGCTAGCTGCGGCTCGGTCCAGGTTCGAGTCCGCCGTTTAATGTTCAATGTGTTTTGCGGACGCTCTATTAAGTCGGGCGTTACAGAGGTAGCAGCGTGGATCGATAAAATACATTTTTAGAACATTTTACTTAAAAAAATATTACAAAGAATGTTTTCTTTTTCTTATTAATCATGCCTTTAGACAACTGGTACTATTGTAATCCGTTGGCCGTTGGCATTTTTATATTAGGGACTATTGTAATCCGTTGGCCGTTGGCATTTTTATATTAGGGACTATTGTAATTTCATGTATTTATTTTTTCCTTTACCTTAGTATCATATTCTGTCTAACACCTTCGTTTACCTACCAAATAGTGACAAAACTGTTTTTTAATAAGTGAAGTTTTAACGAATCAGAAATTATTTCAGTGAAGATATCCACAATTAAAGTCTATTCTGCTTGAATGTAATTTATGCTATTTCCTTATTAGTCCATGCCCATGGCAGCAAGGACTATATAAATGGATTCTTCCTTTTGCACTCAAACCAAAGAAAACTTTTAACCAAAGTTTTAAAACAAAACTGATGTGTTATCCTAAGTATTAAGAAGATCGGAATCAAAATTTTGAAAATTTTCGTTTTTTGAGTAACGTTTTATCCTAAGTTTTTTTTGTCTTATTTAGTGTATGAATGAGTTTTCCCATTTGGCATTCATCGAGAAGGCAAGTAACCCAAAGTTCTTCAAGATCATTTGTTTTTTGTAATTTCATTTGGTCTTTTCCCTAAGTTTTAATTTAGACGTCTTTTTTGGCCTTTTATCGAGGCAGTTTTGATGCTTGTCATTGGGACTACATGTTCTGACTCCTGTCAACACTCCTGTCATTTGTGGGCTACATGTTAGATGGTTCCCTTCAAACCCTCCTTTATATGCTCCTGCTCTTGCTTCCCCATGAAAATGAATTCACCATACGTTCCTTCTGCTTCCCGGTGAAAATGCATTCACCATA
>CBVK0100535699.1:0-11292 GCA_900067695.1 Picea abies | reverse complement strand
GATAACACACCAGTAGAAGATAAATTTCCTGATGAAAATTTGTTTTTTATTTCTACATTCACTCCTTGGTATGCAGATGTAGCTAACTATCTTGTGATAGGGAATATGCCTCAGAAATTGTCTCCTAGAGAAAAACAAAAAGTAATTTAGCTAAGTGAAAACTACATGTGGCACAATGATTGTCTCTACAAAACATGACCAAATTTGGTAATCAAGATATGTGTAAGGGAAGATGAAATTCATGATATTTTGCAAGCCTTCCATGATGATCCTTGTGGAGGACACTTCACAGACAAGAGGACCGCTTATAAAGTTCTACAATCTGGTTATTATTGGCCTCATATTTTCAAAGATGCTAAAACCTATGTATCCAATTGTGATGAATGCCAATGAATGGGTAAGCCTACTGCATGAGACCAAATGCCACTTCAATCCCAAGTAGTCATTAAGCCTTTCAAGAAATGGGCATTATATTTTGTAGGGCCCAGTAAACCTGCATCTAAAAAGAAAAAGTACATACTTGTATGTACTGACTATGTGACTAAGTGGGTTGAAGCAAAATCTTTACCAGCTGTAAGTAAACAATTAGTGGTAGATTTCCTTTTTAATGACATCTTTACTAGATTTGGTGTTCCTCAAGAAATTGTTACTGATCAGGGAACTCAATTTACCTCTAATCTAGTCAAAAATGTTACAACACAGTACCAAATTAAACACAGGAAATCTACACCCTACCATCCACAGGCAAATGGACAAGTAGAATCTACCAACAAAGTTATTGAGTCCATTCTTACCAAAACAGTACAGTTACACCACAAGGACTGGGATGATAGATTACTAGAAGCCTTATGGACTTATAGAAGCACCTGGAGGAATACAATAGGATGTATACCCTATGAGTTGGTGTATGGGAAGTAGGTACTTCTTCCCATAAAATTCCAGATCAAATCCTTTAGGACTGCAATGCAAGTTGGCATGAACTTCCATAAAGCCCAGCAACAAATACTCTTGTAGCTTAATGAGTTGGATGAAATTAGGCAGGAATCACTTCAAAGAACCACCCTCATTCAAGAGCAGAGAACAAAATGGCATGACAAGTATCTCAAAATGAAAAATTTTCAACAAGGAGATTGGGCCCTGTTGTATGACAGGAGATTCAAGAACTTCAAAGGTAAGTTAACTACTTGTTGGATGGGACCTTACGAAATTGACACTGTCTATGATAATGGTTCAATACAATTGATGAACAATAGACACCACTACTTGTGAATGGTCACTGATTGAGAATTTATAACAAACCCCTATCAAAAGAGGAATTTTTTACTTGTATACTATAGAATTCAGATATGTAGGTGATCAGTAAGGAAGGAGACCTTCCTACCAATCCACATTGATTGATTGGTTTATTTTTAAACTTTTGTATATAGGTGTGAATTGTGTTTTGTTAATAAGATGAAGGTAACAAGGGATTCTTACCTCCTTTTATTTTACTTTTTCATTTTATCTTTGTAAGTAGATTTATATAATTTATTTGATCCTTCAAGAACTTGCTAAACATCAGTTTGTAGGCATCAACAATACTCTGTTCTACTCCGGTACCAAAAATCTTGTTCTGGTCCGGTACCAGCAGTCTTTTGCTAGTTCGGTACCAGAAGTTTGTCCTTATATGGTACTATCAGGACACATCACCTAATTGACAAGGAATGCTACGCATATTTCAAAATCTTATGTCAATTAATATGAAGTATGAAGCCATGCAACAACCACTTAAGATGGAACCAAGAAGATGAATGCAACATCAAATGACAACCCTTATGAAGCAATAATTTCTTTTGGTTATGTTTATGACTAAAGGGAAGTATCTTTAATTTCTTCTAGTTTTGTTGCTAGCTAAAAGGAATAATTTTTAATTTCTTTTGGTTCTGTTGCTAGCTAAAAGGAAGAATTTTTAATTTCTTTTGGTTCAGTTGCTAGCTAAAAGGAAGTATTTTAATTTCTTTTGGTTGACAAAGAAGACATAATATTTACCTATGATTGTTAAAAGAACCATGCTTAATCTGCTTCAAAGTATAGAGGTTTCCTTTATCCAGTATTTCAGCATGATTAAAGGGATAAAAACTATATTAGCCTACAATTAACTATCTCACCCTAACTAGACTTCAATAGTATTCATTAGATTATCTTTTTCTAAAGAGTAACATATGAGTATATGAACACTCTCTGTCATGGGCAAACTAGGATTTTTTTTATGGAAGAGGATGTATTAGTACCCTAAGGTAACTTTAGGTCATTCTCTTATGGACAAACTTAGACAAAATTATACATATGGATCTAATGTGCAATACATAAGTTTATTTTTCCTTCAACAAATCTTTAAAGACATCCAAATAAGAGAATATACCTTCCAACCCAATACCATCCCAGCCTATAAAAATGTTTTCAAACAAGCCTCCCCTATCACCATGCAAAAGCACTCTTTAATAAAAATCGAAATAGGTGACTATGGACAAGAAACCTCTGATGGAAAAAGGGTTTAAGAGACTAACCTGCCGAGATGTTGAACAAGTCTGCTGGCAGTGGGTACTAATCTATGGTATGACTAGGAAAACCCATCAGGGTATTGAACAAGCCTGTTGGCAATGGCACATTCTACCTAGGGAAGGGATGTCTCTCACTAATTATCACAACTACCCCACCGGAGTACTGAACAGGCTTGTTGGTAGTGGGTTCTAAATGAGAAATGTCTCATCTATACTTGTTTGATTGAAAAATTCACTTTTGTCATCTAAAACATGAACTCTACAAGAAAAGGTCACTGTTGACATTTATGTGATACAAACTCCAAATTAACAGACAAGACAATTACTACAAGAAAATGTCCATTTGAGAATTACACTAATTCAACTTTATTGGTCTGACATCTAAAGCCTACATTACCTAAGAAGGAAACTTCTTAAGAGTGGAGCCCTAACTAGGGAGTCTAATCTACTTATACTATGAAATTTATCCATAACATCCAATGATAGTAAATCTCTGAAGCAAGTTAGGTTGGATCTGTTCTTCTGGAAAAAATATAAAAACCTCCCTGTTGTCATTGTTGAATGATACCCTTGTTAATAAGTCATCAAAAGAAAGGCAATTTCAATTTTTTAGGCATGTGATCATATGCTAGGTGATAAATGTACTTTTGGAATTTGATTTGGTTTCTTTTCTCTTATCATATTTTCTCCATTATGATACAGAGTGTCAAATCTTCTTGCATAAGGATATGCAACAACCTTGGCATGGGGGAGGGTCAAAGACCTCCTTCAAAACTCTTTTTTAGACTCACATGTCATCTTCAGAAACCAACATGTTCACCCTACAACCTTGCAGAACTAGACACAAAAGAAGATAAGTACAGAATGAAGAAGTTTCATGAAGTACAGGAAATTCTAGTACCAAGCTTCCATAAAACTCCAGCCTAAAAAAGATGAACTCTGACAATCTACAATCTTCAAATACAAAGGCAATCGCATATGCTATGGGTATTGATTATACAATGGTAAAAGTAAAGGTAACATGGTATTATTTATTTTCCTTTGCTTATAAAACTACAATAGGCATGAAAATGTATACTAGATCTTATGACCTTAGTGTTAAAACCATGCACCTAACTTTCACTTCCCTCATACTCATATGCTTAAACCTTAATCAATCCTCACATCACATAAGTTCTTGAAAATGATTGAAGGAAAAATCACATCAAAGTGTGAATATGGAGCATGTCTAGTAATGATGAGCCATGAACATTCTTCATCCTTAAGCAATCACGAATGTATCTCATGTCATGAGCCATGATTCAACATCAAATTCACCGCTCAGAAGTCCAATCACCTATCCCAAACAACAATTATGCTTCGACACCCAATGTTTCATCTTGATCATTGCACTAACAGGAAGAAATGAAATGGCTTAGCTGGGTGGTGAGCCATCCAGATGAGCCTCATCTTGTCTTAATTTTCCTTTGCGGCATCTTTACTTGAACTCATCGTTTGAATTAGCGACACCATCACCATATTTATTTTTTGTTGTTACCAAACTTTCTCCAGTTTCGAGCTTACTTCTCCCTACGATATCCGGTACCAAACCCTTACTCTCATAAGTTGACTAAATTCTTACACCACAGCCCAATTTTCACTCACAGTTTATAAACATGGTTGTAAGTAGACATGAACTGGTCTTCCAGATTTATAGAGAGACCAAGGAGTTCCAGTTGTGTAGAGAGAAATATGCTAGAGCGGGATGGATGCCATTTTTGGAGAAATTCACAAGCTATCATGAGAAGGTATCTCACGCATTTATTCAGGGTTATGATGGAGAGATTGTGCACACAGGAAATCTGCAGCTAATAATCAATGAAGTAACTTTAAGGGAAGTCATGGAATTACCTAACAGAGGAGCCAAGTATTTCAAAGGAGTAGGAATCAACAAGGAAATGTGTCAATGATTTATGAAAGAAGACCATCAACACCCTGATTGGAAAAAGGGGATTCCTAGGAACTATATCAAGGAAGAGTATCATCCAATGCTTTCAAGTCTTCAACGATTCCTCACTTGTGAGGGTAGGTATGTTGTAACCTTCCTATATCATATTAGAATTATGTTACACTTTGAAGGAGGTCCTGAAATTGATTTCCCATATTTTTTATGGATGAGTCTAAGCAATATGGTAAGAGGTGTCAAATCCCTATCCAAAACTGAGAAGACTAGCATTTATCATCAAGGTCTTATTAAAATGTTAGTTATACATGAAACCAGGAAGCAAGGGATTAGCTAGAAAATCCTCATCATTCAACACCTTCCCACAAAAAACAAACCTGTAGAGGGAACCTAGCCTACTCTAGAGAAAGATAAGGAACCTCAAGAGAAAAAGGGCAAGAAATATAAGGTAACTCCATCATCCTCCAAAACAGTGAGCAAAAAATATAAAGCTAGTAAACAAACAAGGCCCTCTTCCACAATCGATAAGATCTTTAAAATTCAAGAATCAAAAGGTAAATCCAAATTAGTGGAGAAGACCTCAATAGTAGCACTTGAGGAGAAAGGTCATAAGACAAAACTGTGAGGAAAGAAAAGAATAGCTCAGAAAATAAAGATGAACAGTCTATAGAAAAATTCCCCCGTAACCATTCCACGAATAGAAAAGAAGAAAAGGAAGCTTGTGAGCACCTCTGATCCATTACCCCCTTGTAAAATAACCACAAGGAGCATGGAAAAGAAAGGAAAAGCAGTTGTCAGTCCTCATACACATGAAGAACCAATAGATCTTACCTCCCCTTCTGAAGACCTATCAGTCCAAGATGACATCCCTAGATTGACTAAGGAACAAGTTACTATTACTTTATGTGGGATGAGGGAGGAAGTGGAGGAAAGCGAAAACATCTAGCCAGAAACAATGGGGTCAACAAGAACCTTAACAAAAGAATAGATGAAGAAAAAGATTGGGGAGATGCAAAAATAAAACCAAGAACCCAAACAAGAAGTAAAGGAATACCAACTACTGGACAGGTATATCAAAAAGGAAAATGAACAACTGAAGGAAACCAACCAACAACTTCAAGATGACCATGAAGAGACTTCTAATAAGCTAAAGAAGGTACTAAGACTCTTACAATACATTAGGGTCATAAAAAGGGAGCTGAAAGTAGAAGCCTCAGCCATCAGCATCATTGATCCACAAAAGTAAAGAATGGAGTCTCAAATTTTGAAAAATTTTGAGCTGTTTCAGTTGCATGAGGACATGCAATGGTTTTGGCATGCAGGAATGTTGAGCCTCTAAATTGACATCCCCAATACCCTACTATACTCCTCATCTATACCTTTTTGTCTTACCTAAGCTTGGATAAATGACAAAGAACACTACCATTAACCATTGATGAGGTCATAAGGTAAAGTATAATTGAATTTGTGCATTTTTTGGTTTATTGAGACAGGAGACTAAATTTTTCATGTACTAATGTTTTAAATTTCCATGTATAACTTTTGACCTCTAGATGAGTCCATCATTTCTGTATCAGCTCAGCCATCCGGTACTTATGTGCTATATTGCCACTGTCTGAATTTGGTACCAAGCACACCTTCCATTCAGATTTGGTACCAAACCATCCACTGTCATGATCTGGTACCAACGACTACAAACTATTCTAGTCTGATACCAACCACTTGCATATTGTTCGGATCCGGTACCATTTACCGAATCTCACCTACCATGATCTGGTACCAATACAAGGAGAAAAATATACCAAGTTTAGCTCCAGATCGTGCCCAAGATAATTATTGGATGTTTGTTGAATCATCAAAGATCTAGAAAGGTTATGTTAAGCTATTTTGTTTATTGCTTCATCCTCATACACTTTGTTTCATGAGGATGAAGCTTAAAATATGTAACCAAATATATAAATTTGACAATTGATTGATCTGCTAAAGATTTCACCTCCTTATGTTTCACGACTAAGACTATTTAAATAGTCATGGCAAGGATGGTGGAGGTAGTAGAGAGTTAGCATAACATAGTATGTGAAGCAGTGTTACATATTGCAGAATAGATTTTGAGTTTAATTTTAATAGAAGGATTTCATTTATTTCCAGGTCTTGATCATTTATGAATGAATGTGAGTTGAGTTGTTAGCATAGTTTAATTCTATGTTTTGAAATTTGAGTAAGAGGAATGTGTGGATTGAAAGAAATCTTACTGTAGACTCCAGTCGCTGACCTGTTGAAGTGACAAGGGCCCACTACCCAACAAAGGTCAACATCCTTATAGATTAGTGTTAGCAGTTGATTTCAATAGTATAAATGTTAAACTAGCTAAAGCTTTGATCTTTTTGTATGATAGCAGCATAGTTCAGTTTAGGTTTCGATTTCTTAGAGATCCTTTTTTCACATATGCTCTGTTTCAGTTTTTATGAATTTGATTTATTTTCATGGACATAAATGTTGGCTGCAGTAGTCAGACATATTTGAAGGAGAACTAGTGAAGTTCACAACAACACGTTGTGAACCACAACATACTTAGTATATTGACTATTGAACTACCCATGCTATGTCTTGATGATTGATGTGTGATTTCCCTTTTAGAAGTGTGATTGCATAGTTAGTTTTCTAGGTCGGATAGCATAGTTGATCTGTCAAAATAAATCCATATCATACTTGCATGTTCCATAATGGAGTAGATAGCCTCTCTGTGAAAGACAACCAAAGAGTGTTTTGATTTGCTAGTTTGTTTTGTTTCCAGCATGCATAATCTAGAATAGTTCTATACTCATGACATTAGAATTACCTTCCTTACTGGTGTCTTGTAACTATGTTGATTACAAATCCTAGATTCATAATTAATGAGTGCATCATATTACAAATATAAGTATCACAATGCGATGTCACCACAGGCTCCACTATAGCTAGGTTGCGACGATTTTCGTATGTGGGAAAAATGATCATTTTCCTCGATGCTTCTAGAAGGAGAAGCTTATATGGTGAGATGGCCTCTGAACAGTTTTGATATTAATCACTTTCATTATTTAGTGGGATCATCCTAACTTCCTTACCTTATGATCTTAAGCTTATAAAAGAACATGAGCTCTCATCGAGAAAGTTAGATTGGATTGAGTTTGGGTTTTGTAGAATAGAGTTTTTGGAGATTGTAGATTGGCTTTGAGCTTTGCTTTCTCAAGATAGATTGAGAGTATCTATCATATCTATAGTCTCAAAATATGTGGATTAGAAGTGTGTGGGAAGTAAGGAGATTTTGGAAGGAACTGGACAACATCAAGTCATCTGGTTGTATCTTTCTTCCACATTCTTTAATACATATATATTTTTATTTCCTATATGAATGTTATTTGTTCATATTATACAATTCCTTGATCACATACATAGTTTCATATCAAATAGACTATGTTTTTATTGTCTTCATTGGCTTGTGTTTCTTTGCATATATTTTTCCATAAGCCTCGTGACGAAGCCTGGATTGCATTGGTGAAATTGGATATTTGATTGTTAAAAGGTATGTTCTAGATTCATTTCTCATTTGATAATTGAAATCTAAGGAAAGAGCAGTGTATTGTCTTGTTTTGTTCTAGTTTTGTAGTGAATCTAGGGGGATTGATTTGAGTCCACACCTAGTTTCATAGTGAATCTATGGGAATTGATTTCTATCTACTCCTAACAATTATCCTAACAACAATACACGTAGTGGGAGATCATTCAGAGAGGTCCCTCTTGCGAACCTTTTTAAGATGAATTACGGAGATGAGGGATTCTACAATGGAGAAGAAGTATATCTAATAGACAAAGATTATTCAGAGTTTGCAAGAATAGAAGAAGTAGAGGCTGAGGAACTTCACCGGGAGGAACCAAAAACTTCAGGAAATGCGCCTACTACCGAAGTAAGTACTATTACTCCTCCTATTGTTTTAGCAGCATTAAATAACTAGAGTAACCAGAGTAGTCAAAGAAATCAGATTATTGGTACAAGAATTTTAGTACATACTCAGTTGAGAAACCAAGAAATATATATGGAAAATAAAATGAGGTTACCCACTTTTAGAGGAGACAGATCTGAGGATCCTGATCAACATTGGTTCTTATGCGAAGCTGTATGGAGCATTAAGCAATTCGTCAATGAAGATGTTAAGAGAGCACAGTTCAATACTACCTTGGGAGACCACGCACTGCGCTAGTATATGAAGTTTTCTTCAGGACCTAGACAACCTAAACCATTGAATGACATTAATACTGCATTGAGTGAAGAATTCAATAATCCTAAGTCAGAGTCACAGTGTATTGCATAATTGAAGGAGATCAAGAAGAAGGTAACTAAACCTGTTTGGGAATTTGATCAGAGGTTTAAGACCTTGACATGCCATTTAAGTTTTCAGATTCCAGATGGAGAGAATAAAGAATGGTTCATCGCTGCCCTCTTTCCACACATTAGAGTTCCTCTTATGAAACAAAATGTTTCTTCACAAGCTGAAGCACTGGATATTGCCATGAAACTAGAAGCATCCCCTATAGGAGAAACAAGCCTAGGTATGAGTCAAATTTTGAATCAGTTAACTAAATTATATTTACAGGTGGAAGATATGATGAAAGATAGAGGAAAGAAGAAAAGAGAATATATATGGTGTATCAGATGCAAATCAGAGGTCCATGACAAAGAACACTGACCCTTATTTAATGAATACTTGGCCTCTAGAGCACCTAATCCTTTGAAGTAGGATATTGTACCCTGGTGTGAGGTATGTAGAACTAGACATTGCCTTGGTGAATGTTATTATATGAAAAAATATGTCCATACACCTACCAATATTTATTGTACATTCTGAAAATCTATGGGACATAATGAGAAGGATTGTATAGATTATGATATCATCCATGAAAGATCAAGGGATATAGATAGAATTCAAGGAGAATTAAAACAAGAAGGAAATAATGCATAGTCCAACTCCCAAGGAAGAGGGAACTTCAACCCTCGTGGTGGATTCAAAGAAAGAGGACAAAGAGGAGGTATGGGCCAAGGTCGAGGTCATATTATTTTCTATAAATACGCATAGCCATGACATTTGGAAAGGGATTTTCATAACCATTGCACTACTTGCAACTACTATAATTCATTTGATCATGTCATCGAAGATTGTCCAGTATTGTTAGACAAACTTTAGGAAAGATGGGGAGGAAACCAACAAGTCTAACTAATCTCAGCTAAACCTCATGGCGAGGACCCTAGAGTCATTGTTATTACTATAGGAGGTGTTGTTATAGGAGAATATAAGGTGACTCCAAGAAATACTACAGAAGGATCAGGGATCATAAGAGTTGCAGAGAAGGCACAATTGTTTGATCCAAGGAGAGAGAGGCAAACTTTTGAAGAAGCAAGGAAAGAATTTGTAGGAGAACAAGCTTCTTCTTCTAGGGCACAACCAAAAGTCAGGGAATGTGAAATGCCTCTGGCATTTGATCAATTTGACCTAGATAAAAAAGGAAAAGAGGAAAGCAAGCTCATGGACTTCTTATATACGTGTATCAATTTGATTAAAGATGAAAAAACTGTGAAGGAGTTACAACACCTAGTAAGACAGTATGAAATTGGGAGAATAGATCCTATGTTGAGTAGAGCTTTGAATCAAGTATCTAGGAAAAGAAGGTGTTGTAGGAAAATATCCCTGCAGATAGGTAGATATCCTCTTAAGAGCTATACCCTTAAATCTAAGACAGAAGGTGATTAACATGGACACTGACTTCCTTTTAGATCTAATCAAGCTGATGAACAAAAGAGAAGGAGGAAGGCATGTACCTTATGAACGTCATTTATCCCTACAAGGTCCATGATGAGCTTTGATCTTGAGCTCCTTGGTAGGTCCTGCAGGACAAACAAAAGTACAAAAAAATTCCTACTCTACAGAGATTAGCTAAAACATAGATCCATCTACTACAGACAAACTTATATGAAACAAGTACAAGTTTGAAAGAAACAATCCAAGCATTGATTGTATTAATGAGAAAAAAGTGTTACTTACAGCCATAGATGTGAGTGCAGTAGCTCTCCTTGTCCAAACCCTTGCTCAAATAACCCACATACAAGATGTTGATGCTTCAAATGACATCTCCCTCATGAGATAATAAGTTATATTCTTTTGCAACGTCTCTCTTCCTGTACTGTATGTTTCCTATGAGATCATAGGTTTCATACCTCCAATATTTCCTCTCCTTTCCCATGAGAAGGCCTCTTTATATAAGCTTGGAAAGACCTAAACAATTGAGAGATATTTGGGATAAGTTGAGGATTTCTCTCCTTCAGTTGAGGATATTCCCTAAGATCATTCCTTGAGATCATATTTGAATCCAACTACCTTTAGATATTGAGGGTATCTTTCCCTCATTCTTCTCAACAAACCAAATTTCACCCAGAAAAAGTAGCGCTCCCCCAAAAGGGGCACCATAGAATTATAAGTCTTCCCCAAAGAAGGCCAAGGAGCGCCAGCACTCCCTGATAGTGTATAGGGGAGTACTTCCCCCCAAAACCCATTTTTGAGTGGTTATTTCAGTGGCAAAAGGCTTGTACTTTTAGTAGACTGATTCCTCCTCTTCAAAACTAGTCTTTGAGGTGTCCTAAGTGTCCCTGTCATGTCGTTGGAGGCATGACATAGGAGAGAAGGAAGTATCATGTTAGCAACACTTATAAAACTCATGGCCAAGATGCGACACTTGCAAACAAGATGTGACACTTACAACACTTGTAATGACGACACTTGT
>CBVK0100535694.1:0-12113 GCA_900067695.1 Picea abies | reverse complement strand
TAAACATTTTTTTATTATAAACAAGTGTGAAGGTGATGGGAACGGGGAAGAGCAAGTAAGGAATGACCAAGTATGAAAAGCGGTTGGATGGGCTTCAAAATAGGGTTACAGGGAATAGTCAGGAGAGGTGAGTGTCCGACAATCAAATTGTATGTCTTAGAAATTTTGACTGCAAAACGTGTAAAATAGAAGAGGACATGATGGGGCAGTCCAATGGTCATTTGGTATATTTGCAGAATTCTAGGTGTTGTTTCCAGGTCATAGAATAATGGAAGGGAAATCTTGAGCCTGCCTATCTGGGAACCCGCAATCGAGAAAGTGGATAAGTGTGGAATAGGGAAACAATTGGTCAGACTCATTTTCGGAATAAAGGATTGGAGGTTTCATGAACATGCCAACCCGACGATGCGCGAACGACATTCCATGATGTTTGAAATTAACACTCAGAAGGGATAATATAACCCTCCACAAATCTTGGTTTAATGCATATTAATGGAATATCTCTTTGAGCCTTTCACTCAGCAATGACAATTTTTACAATTCCTGCATAATGAGTTGTTAGCGTTAAAGCTTACCAATTGCATATTTAGAAATAAGACCTTATATATATAATAATGTTTTTATAAACAATTCTTTTATTATAAGTAAGACTCTTTTATATATATATATATATATAAGTATGAAAAGCGGTCGGATGGGCTTGAAAGTAGGGTTGCAAGGGATGCGGAGGAGAGGTGAGCACCTGATGGTCAAATTATATATATAACAATGTTTTTTATAAACAATTTTTTATTATAAACAAGTGTGAAGGTGACAGGGATGGGGAAGAGCAAGTAAGGACTAGCCAAGTATAAAAAGCGGTCAGACAAGTTTCAAAATAGGGTTACAAGGGATTCTCAGAAGAGGTGAGGGTCCGACGGTCAAATTGTATGTCTTGGAAATTTTGACTGCAAAACACGTAAAATGGAAGAGGGCATGATAGGGTAGTCCAGCGACTGGTTTGTATATTTGCGGAATTTCGGGTGTTGTTTGCACGTTGTGGAAAAATGGAAGGGAAATCTTGAGCCCACCTATCTAGGAACCCAGAATCGAAAAAGTGGCTAAGTATGGAATAGGGAAAAGGTTAGTTGGACTCATTTTCGCTAATATATTGAAAATTGTAATAAATATTCCATTACCTGGAAAGATCTTTTCTGCATGTATATCGTGGAATTTTGGGTGTTGTTTGTAGATCACAGAACAATGAAAGGGCAATCTTGAGCCCACTTGTCTGGGAACCCGCAAGCGAAAAATTCGGTAAGTATGGAATAGGAAAATGGTCGGTGGGATTCGTTTTCGCTAATATATTGATATTTGTAACAGATATCCCATTACCTGGTAGAATATTTTCTGCATGTTTCTGGACAAGTTGTGTAGGGACAGTTAGTATGACTATATCCTCGAGACATGGTGAGTAGTTAGCATTAAACCTCAGTTATTGCATACTTGGAAAGAAGTGCTAAGGTGGCAGGCACAGGAAACAATGATTAGGAATTGGATATTTAGTGAACTCGCCAACTCGACGATCCATGAAAGAGATTCGAAGAAATGGCCAAGTATGGAAAGAGGATGGATGCGCTTCAAAATGGGGTGACAATAGTTCCCCAGAAGACGCGAGGACCCAACGGTCAAATTATAGGTCTTGAAATTTTTGAGTGCAAACTGTGTAACATGGAAGAGGGTATGATGTGGGAGTTCGGTAGTAAATTTGTATATCGTGGAAGTCTGAGTGTTGTTTGTAGGTCACGGAACAATGGAAGTGCAATCTAGAGCCTACTTGCCCGAGAATTTGTGATCGTAGAAGTGGCTAGGTATGGAATGGGGAAGCAGTCGATCGGAGTTGCGATATAAAATCATGAGTGTAAATGTGAACTCGTGAGTCCTCCAATCCACGCAATTAGACATTTTCAGAAAAAATGACTAAGTAACCAGAAAGAGAAAGTAGAGGAGAAAAATAAAGAAGAATTTGGTTAAGTACAGAAGAGGGGAAAGAAGGGATTATATATTCAAATTTGTAATAGATATCCCATTTCCTCACAAGATATTTTCCACATGTTTCTGTAGAAGTTGTATACTTATTGCGTATACTTGGAAAGAAGTGTGAAGGTGGAGGGAACGGGAAACAGTGACTAGGAATTGGAAATTTCTAGAACCTGCCAACTCGACGATCCACGAGAGACATTCTAAGAAATGGCCAAGTGTGGAAAGCGGTTGGATGAGCTTTAAAATAGGGTGACAAGGGTTCCTGAGGAGACATGAGGCCCCGACGATCAAATTTTATGTATCAGAACTTTTGAGTGCAAAATGTGTAACATGGAAGAAGGGATGATGTGGGAGTCCAGAAGTCAATTTCTATATCGCAGAATCCGGGGTGTTGTTTGCAGGTCAGGGAACAATGGAAGTCCAGGCCACCTATCCGAGAACTCGCAAGCGAAAATGTTGGTAAGTATGGAATAGGGAAATGGTCGATGGGACTCGTTTTTGCTAATGTATTGATATTTGTAATAGATATCCCATTACCTAGCAGGATATTTTCTGCATGTTTCTGGATAAGTTGTGTAGGGACAGTTAGTATGACTGTCTCCTTGAGGCATGGTGAGTTGTTAGCATTAAAACTCAGTTATTGCATACTCGAAAAGAAGTATGAAGGTGGAAGGCACATGAAACAAGGATTAGGAATTGGATATTTTGTGAACCCGCCAACCCAACGATCCACGAAAGAGATTCCAAGAAATGGCCAAGTATGGAAAGCGGATGAACGAGATTCAAAATGGGGTGAAAATAGTTCCCTAGGAGACATGAGGACCCGAAGGTCAAATTGAAGGTCTCATAAATTTTGAGTGCAAATTGTGTAACATGAAAGAGGGTATGATGTGGGAGTCTGGCAGTAAAATTTTATATCATGGAAGTCCGGGTGTTGTTTGCAGGTCATGAAATAATGGAAATGAAATCTAGAGCCCGCCTGCCCGAGAATCCACGATCAGAAAAGTGGCTAGGTATGGAATGGGGAAGTGGTCGATCGGAGTCGTGATATAAAAGCACGAGTGCAAATGTGAACCCGTGAGTCCTCCAACACGCACAGTTAGACATTTTCAGAAAAATGGCTAAGTAACCAGAAAGAGAAAGTAGAGGGGAAAAAGAAATGAGAATTTGGTTAAGTATAGAAAAGGGGAAAGAAATTCAAATATGTAATAGATATCCCATTTCCTTGCAAGATATTTTCTGCATGTTTCTGAAGAATTTGTATACTTATTTCATATACTTGGAAAGAAGTGTGAAGGTGGCAGGCACATGAAACAACGACTAGGAATTGGAAACTTCCTAAACCCGCCAACCCAACGATCTGAGAAAGAGATTCCAAGAAATGGCCAAGTGTGGAAAGAGGTCGAACGGGCTTCAAAATTGGGTGACAAGGGTTCCCGAGGAGACGTGAGGCCCCTATAGTCAAATTGTATGTATCGGAATTTTTGAGTGAAAAATATGTAACACGAAAAAGGGGATGATGTGGGAGTCCAGAAGTGAATTTGTGTATCGCAAAATCCAGAGTGTTGTTTGCAGGTCACGAAACAATGGAAGTGAAATTTAGAGATCGTCTGCATGGGAACCTGCAATCAAAAAAGTGGCTATGTATGGAAAGGGGAAGCACTCGGTTGGAATTGTGATGTCCATGACCACCAACAGGCTGAGAAATTCCACTTCTTGGATGTTTCACTTAGCTCTGATACAATTTTGTAAATTTATATGCATGCATATCTAACACAATTAACTGTTACAACATTCTGTTCATGCCACTTATCCATGCATAAATAATCATTAAAACACACTGAAAATATATTCTAACCATACACAGATCAATGTGGAAATAATTGTAAGCCTACACACACAACATAGTTGATATATCCAGGCATTACTCATCAAGTTATAACACATGTACAATTACACAACATATAATTAACATAAATTTGGCACTTATCTTTCAATATATGACCACCAAAATGTGTGCAGACCTTCCACGAACCTCCCATCCTTAGACCATGTTGCTCATCACGCTCAGCAGTGGGTCACCCCTGAGTTGGGACTAAAATCCACCGAGCAATGGATTCCTAGGCTTGGCAAGGGAAACAGGAAAGTTGCATAGTCAACATGAAGGATTATCTCCCAGGGCCATCTCACACTAATAGCCTACAACCTCTCATTCCCCACATGCTTGTCCCACCCCAGGAAGTGTACCCCTTCTCTGCTCCATAGTCCTTTGACTACCCCACTTCCCTTCCAGGGCTTCAACAATAGGCCAACCATGAATTATCTGAGAAATATAGCTACAATTGGGATTCCTCTGGGAAATCACTTCCCCAACATCCTCTCTCACATGGAGAGAGTTGCTTGCAGGCCTGACAACCTACTTTTTCATCCACTTCTAAGTCAATTCCCGAAAAGGTGATGGAAACAACAAATCTCAGTAATAGCAGATGATGGAAGCAAGCCACTCTCATTCAAGGAACTATGTGGGCTACAACAACCAAAATTTATGACATAAGACGGATCAAACAGTTATAGGGTGCGTACTTGTTCAGAGATGGACGATGGAGATGATGGTGGCTCCGTACATGAGTTAATGGTGAATCGTGTAGGGTGACTGACTTCTATAGAATCATAAGGGTCATCAAGAAATCGAGACTGGTCAAGGAACAAGGATGGGGAGCAATGCCATAATGGGAAGCAAACCCCCAACAAGCTGGATTTCCCAGCTTTAACTGCATGCACCCAGGTCGACACCTGTCTTCCTGCAGCTACATGAGTTCCACTTAACACTCGTTCCCTTTCTAGGAAATTAGGACAACATCGATCATGTCCACCTTATCCTTTAGGAAATAACAATAAAATATTATTCCCTTATAGGTAAGCCCTCTAGCTTATCCCCTAGGCCTAAACACTTAGCCCCCTCCCTTACCCTACCTAGTGGAGCTTAGTCCCCCATACTCTTTCTTCATGGTCGGTCTACATGCAACACTGTAATTTTATTAATGATATGTGAAATTACATATAAAAAATCCAGGCTCACGACCTTAAGCATCTAGGTTCTCCAGCCTAATAAACATGTAAGTCTTCAGCTTATAAACACTTGGCTCACCAACCTATAAACATAATTACAATTCAGCAGGGGCTCTACCTTGGGGTGTTAGAATCCCCTCCCCTTATTTTTTCACTGTCTTCAATGCAACTTACTTACACAATAGCAAAAATATTTCCAAAATATTAAAAAATATGCAGGTACTCTGCTCGCATATCTTCTTCATTCTCACATGTTGTGTCCTTAGGTCTGTACCAGGTCCATTGAACTTTTACAATCCCTATGGATTGATTCCAGAGATGCTTATTTTTCTATCCAGTATACGCACCGGATGCACCTGAAAAGCACTTTCCTGCTCCACCTGAATCACATTCCAATCAATAACATGATTAGCATCAGGTACATATTTCTTAAGCAATGACACATGAAATACATTATGTATCGACATGAATGCATGCAATGCAATCCTTTATGCTACTGGACCAATCTTCTCTAGGATTTCAAATGACCCACAATACCAAGCTGCCAACTTTGAACAATTTCCCAACTTCAGGAAAATTCAGTTGGCCTTCACTCTCAGGAATACATGATCCCCTACTTTAAATTCCCTGTGAGTTCTATTCTTATCAGCATAAATTTTCTTCCTGTCTTGGGCAACCTTCAAATTCTTCTTAATCTTCAACATTTGTTCTTCCATTTCCTTGGGAAACTCTGGCCCAACCAGTGGGTTGTCCCAGCTTACTGGGGTGTTGCACTTTCTACCATAAAGTGCTTCAAATGGGCTCATCTTCAGGGATGCTTGATACCCATTGTTGTAGGAAAATTCCACCAAGTGTAGATAATCTTCCCATTTAGATGGTTTGTCCATCACATACATTCTTAGCATATCTTCTATTACTTGGTTCACCCTCTCTGTCTGCCCATCAGACTTAGGATGCTAAGCAATGCTAAAGTTCAAATTCATTCCAAACCCTTTGAATAACCCCTTCCAAAACTTTGATGTGAACTTCGGATCTTTGTCAGACGCAATTGTTTTGGGTACACCATGCAAGCATGCTACTTCCTTCAAATAAATATCAGCAACATTAGTTTCTTTATGAGTAGTCTTCATAGGAATTAAATGGGCATCTTTAGTAAGCTTGTACACCACTACCACGATTGCATCATGCTGCTTGCTCGTTCTGGGCAATATCATGATGAAATCCATTGTTACCACTTCCCATTTCCACTCAAGAATGGGTAATGGTTGTAGTAACCCAAACAAGTGTCTATCCTCAGCCATGACCCTTTGACACTCCAAGCATTTAGAAATAACACCAACAATCTCCCTCTTCATGCCTGGCCAATAATATTGTCTTTTGACTGCTAAAATTGTTTTTTGATATCCCGTGTGTCCTGCATAAGGTACATTGTGCATTTATTTTAAAATCACACTCCTCAATTCAAAAGAGTTGGGTACATAAACTCTGTTTATGTACAGAAGGATTCCATCAATTCCCAATTCATAATCCTCAACCTTCTACTGCTTTTTACCTTGCTGCAATTTTGTTACTAATTCCATGTACTGCAAATCTGATTTTGCAGCCTCTACAAATCTGTCTTTCAAATCTGATTGGTACATGCTAATGGTTGTAGCATACAACTCATTCACTCTTCTACTGAGGGCATCAACCACTTTGTTCTCTTTCCCCTTGATATGATTTATATCAAAGTCATATTCACTGAGAAACTCTAACCATTTTCTTTGCCTGCATTTAGAGTTGGTTGATCAAAAAAATACTTCAAACCATTATGGTTTGTCCTTGGCTCAAACCTCTTCCCCATGAGATAGTGCCTCCACTTCTTCAAGGCATGCACTATGGCTTCCAACTCCAAATCATGAGTGGCATAGATCCTTTCATTCTCCTTCAACTTCCTTGATTCATAACATACAACAAACCCATTTTGACTGAGGAATCCACCCAATCCTTCTTTACATCCATTTATGCATACAATTAAGTCTTCATTTGGATCTGTGATCCTCAGAATTGGAGCACTAGTTAACAACTACTTCAATTGTTGAAAACTCTTTTCACATTCTTTTGTCCCTTGAAACTTCATCCCCTTCCTTTGCAAGGAAGTGATGGGGTGAGCTATTCTTGAAAACCATGCAATGAACCTTCTATAATAGCTAGCTAGACCTATGAAGGATATGACTTCTATCAAATTCCTTGGCACTGGCCATTCTCTAATGGCTTCTATCTTTTCAAGGTCCATTGCTATCCCATCCTTTGAAATTATATGCCCCAGGTAGTGAATTTTGTTTTGATAAAATGAGAACTTGCTCAATTTGGCATACAACTGATGTTCTCTTAGCACTTGAAACACCATCCTCAAATGATGCTCACGCTCTTCTTCCGACTTGGAATATACAATAAAGTCATCCAAAAAAACAATGACAAACTTGTCTAAATATTCCGGGAAAACACCATTCATTAAGAACATGAAAATAGTTGGTGCATTTGACAACCCAAATGGCACCACTGTGAACTCATAATGACCATACCTTGTCCTGAAGGCAGTGTTTTTGATATCATCCTCTTTAATCCTTACCTGATGGTATCTTGACCTGAGATCTATCTTGGAAAATATCTTTGCATCCTTCAATTGATCAAAGAGATCATCAATCCTTGGCAGAGGATACTTGTTCTTTACAGTCACTTTATTCAACTATCTGAAATCAATGCATAATCTTAATGTCCCATATTTATTCTTCACAAACAAGACTGGGGCACCCCAAGGTGACACACTTGGGTGTATATACCCCTTCTTCATAAGTTCTTCAAGTTGCATTTACAACTCCTTCAGCTCTGGTGTACTCATCCTGTAAGGAGTCTTTGATGTTGGAGCTGCTCCAGGCATCAAATTAATAGATAAATCAATATCTCACTTTGGAGGTAGTCGTGGTACCTCCTTGAACACATCATCAAAATCTTCCAGAACTGTATGATCCTACAAATTTGAAACCTTATCCTTAGATGCTTCCTCCATATGGGCTGCAAATATTTGAAAACCCTTCTTGTAACACTTCTTCAGCTACATTGTTGAGATTTCTCGAACAGTAACTACCCTGGGAATTCCTTGGACTATCCTCTGATTCCCTTCCTCATCCAAGCAAGTGAATTCCTTGCTACGATAGTCTAATATGGCATGGTGTTGATCTAACCATTCCATACCAATTAGGCAGTCATAAGATCCTAAAGGCAAGATGTTCAAATATTCCCTTTTGTTCAGTCCATTCATGTCCATAAGACATGGCATAACCATCTCATTGACTTTTATTTTGGTTCCAGTAGCCATCTTCACCAACCAAGATTTTCCATGCTTGTTTCTTAGCAATTGCAAACTTTCCACCATCCTAGGATCTATATAACTATGACTAGCTCCTTAATCAATTAAAATAGTAATGGTTTGGTTGTTGATCATACCTTCCACTTCAATCATATGTGATTGATACTCTACTTTCTTGTTATCCAAGGCTACATAGATCCTTGGTACATTTCTTCCCATGTCCCCCACTATTTCAGCTTGTTGAACATTGTGAACAACTCTCTCTTTGTCACTTTTGTGAGGACAATCTCCAAACATATGATCACCTTTACAACCCCAGCATTGAATAGGTGGCTACCTTGGCCTTTAACCACATGTCTCAATCGTTCTGGGTTCTCTAGAAGTTGGTTGTCCCTGCGGATTATTTCTGAAGAATGGTGGCTTAATTCCCTTCTTCCTCTGATCCATCTTGAGTTTCTTCTTGTCTTCCCAAGATTTTTGGAAAGTTGTCCTTTCTTTTTTCTGATCATATAGGCACTTAGCTCACCTTATGGTATCCTCCAATGTTTTGGGATCATCATATTGTATTTTTTCACTGATGGATGGTGGAAAACCACTCAAATACCTATGAATCTTGACTATCTCATCTTTGATGAAAGAGACATACTTCATCAATTTTATAAACCTTCTTTCATACTCACCAATGGACATACGTCCCAGCTTGAGTTCAAATAACTCTTTCATTTTCTTATCATAATACCTCTTAGTCAAGTATTTCTTTTCAAAATACTTCTTGAATTCCCTCCAAGTAACATCTTTCTCTTTAATGTGTTGCACCTCCACAAGTTGATCCCATGACATGGATGCCTTACCTTTGAGTTGATAGATGGCAATTCTTCCTTCTGCATGTGAAGAGTAATTATGTAATTGAAAATACTTTCTCATGCCTAGCAGCTATGTCTCTATATCTTCATCCTTCTTGTGCTCCCCATCAAACATAGGAGGTTTGATTTTGTTCATTTCTCCTTGTAGCTCATCCTCCCTAGACCTCTTATGCTTCCTAACAGTAGATAGACTTGAGATGGTGTTTACTCTCTTATTGAAATGCCTTAGGGAGTGTTGGTGATGTCTGCTATCACTTTTTGTTCTTCTGTGACTTCCTGATTTGCTTGAGCCACTCTCTCTATCGAGTTTATTTTCTATCCTTTACAGGATCTACATCAAATTCATGTTGAATTCTCCCTATTTCTCCCTGGCTTTCATGAGATTTTCGTTATCTGCTCGGTGAGTCTAGACATCTCTCTGTAACTTTTCAATGATTTTCATCATGTTTTATTCTTTATCTATCTCTTCTCCATGCCCATTGGAGTTAGATCCTTCAACTCCTAAATGGACATTCATTCCTCTAAATTCATTTTCCGAACTGTAAGCACCCTGTGCCTTTCCCATTTCTCCACACTATGCAAAAATTCGGTTCGGTTCAGACAATTGTTAATTCTACAAAATGTGAAGTCAACCAAAATTTTGTCAGGCTAATAGACGTTAATAATTTTCCAGAATAAACCAATCTTATTCAATAAAAAAAATATCAAATTCCATTTTTAGTAGGTCTTGGTCGATCAAGAACCCCTTCGTCTCTTATCTCTAAGCCCTGCTATGTTCTGCAACAAATTTTGGGTGCTAGCGCCTTTTCTTCAGCCCTTGGTTTGCATGGGACCATGGTTGTGACCCAACGCTTATGATTTGGGCACTTATTCTGTATAAGAGACAGGACCATGGTTGTGACCCAACGCTTATGATTTGGGCACTTATTCGAAGCCTTGAAACTTCGGGCTCTGGGCTTTAGAGGTTTTCCTTTTTCTACGCATCCTAACATCATAGAACAACGAACTATAGAACATGCAAAGAATGAAAAATCTATGGTCCACATTCCTTCATGCACCATTTCTTCCGAAGTGTCAAGTCTCCAAACTTCATGATCTGGTGCCACGCATCCACTGGGGCCCATGGTTTCTGTGCTTGAAATAATAAATGCCGAAAACATCACATCAAATTTAGTACTTTTCAAATTGTGGGGACATGGGTTGGCGGTTTTGGAGTAACCCGTTGATCATTTTTCAATTGTCCCCATGCTGATATGTACCCCACCTGGGAAATTGTGGTTTGGATTGCAAGACCACCTTGCAGAATTATCTTCCGCACAACTTCGATCTCCACAATGCCTCTTGACCCTCGATCTTGATAGATCATGACCAAAGTTAATGCGCGCCTGATCTAGCTAACTTGTTCATCACACTTAACTACCTTGTGCCACCACCAGGAGTGCCACTCGGTAGGACACAAGAAACTGACACGTGGTCCAATCAAGCGGGTGACATATGTCACGTTCTAACTGCATTTCCGTCTTACCAAGGTTCTTAACTCACTGAAACGTGGCACACATCCCATGTGTCCACGTCATCCCTAGTGACGTCAGTAGGCCACGTCACTTTGGGACTTCGGGCTTCAGGATATTTCACCTTATCATACCCCATTTCTCCTGAACGTTGAATTCTCAAACAATTCGATCTCCTGACACGTGTTCCTTGCTTGGATCGATGGACAGGAAATACACGAAGTTCACTCTATCTTCTCTATGTGTGAATGATTGTTGTGACCTCATCTTAACATTTGGGTGCTTATCTCACTTTACAAGATTTCCATTCATGCCTTAAGGAACCGTGAAGATCAAAAACCAGGAGTGATTATGGAAACTCAACTTGCTGATGCTTTAATTTCCTTCCCGATCTCTGCAATGCGAAGATGCTCGTCCATAGTGGCTGTTATCAACCCATAAATTATGGGAATCAACTGATGACTTGGATATTATGGATATTATCTTTATCTAGTGTCTTTATTGACAAATGATTTTTCATTCTGCAAATAATTTTAAAAAAGGAAAAAAGAAAAAGAAAAAAAAAAAAAAAAGGAAAAAAAAAAAAAAAAAAAAAAAAAAAAAAGGAAAAAGAAAAAAGAAAAGAAAAGTAAAAGAGGGCATAAAAGAATTGAAAAGAAAAGCCCCATGCAATAATAGTAACTTGGCCATACCTTTCAAGCATGGCCAAGTTCTTTTTAAATTTAATGTTGCTAGGTTAGTGAATAAATCTGACCAGACTGTCTAATCCTGGTCAGATAGCCCTTAGGTTAGATTAGTGAATAAATCTAACCAGACTGTTTAATCCTGGTCAGATAGCCCTTAGGTAGAGTAATTTCTTAACCCAACATTTTAATCTGGGTTAATTGTCCTAGGAAGATAGGTTAGCATGTAGGTCAGTTGTTTTATTGTTCAAGTCCATTAAAACCAGCTTGAAATCAAGATTACACCATGTTCCAAATGCTTAAAAAATAAGTCATTCAAAGTCCCATGGTGGTGTTCCTTTGTAAAATGGAAGAAAAAACCCATAAAATGGCTTTATCCTAAGTTTTTCCCCAAGTGCATACGTCATTCGCTCCTGATCTATGTTTCTTGCACTTATCAACGGTCTCGATCATAGCGCTAATATCTACAGCTTACAGCGCATTCCGGACCCCCCCAACCATTCTGCTTTTAATCGAGGGGGGGTCCAGAATTGGTAATAACATGGGCGCACATCTAGACGGCCCAGAATAGAGCGCTTAAATCAACGGTCTAAAATGGATTCCGGACCCCCCCCCC
>CBVK0100535692.1:0-12481 GCA_900067695.1 Picea abies | reverse complement strand
TCCGGTCTTAGCTCAGGGCTAATGACAATTGTCGATCAATAGAAGGGGAAATTTGAGACATCCACTCTTGATCTCATGGGTCACATATATATACCATGAATACCATTGGGAACTAGGTATTAACCCCTGCATCGAATGAAATCGTTGATGTGCTCTGAACTGTAGAGATCAAGGGTTGAGATCCATAGTAATTGGGGAATATGTTTGTTGGTGAATCATCATCAGAATTTTGTAGTGGGATCGAACCATGGGATATGAAGTCGCGACAATGAAAAAAGGTGGACTTGAGGGTCGGGCCTATGATTCTAGCATGTCACTACCAAGATGGTTGGCATGAGTAATGAGTGTCCATGTGGATTCCACGTGGTAATGAGTTGGATCTTGACCAACGATGGACGAAACTTGAAAGGCTATAACTTTTGATTCCAAGATCAGAATTGATCTTGGTTATAGTCATTGGAAATATCTCGATGAGAAAAAGATGATGGTATGTTCAGGAAAATATTTTGAGATGGTTGAAGAAAAGTTTAATATAAATAGACCATCCCTTAAAAATCTACTTAGGGGGTTGGGTGTGTTACAACTAGGATAATTGAGATTGAAGGGGATATGAACACCATCAAAGACAAATTGGATGATGAATTTAATAAAGTGGCTAGATGAATAGAATAAATGCATAAAGAAGAAATACAAAAATAATTAAAGCTCTAAAAGAATAAATTGAGTGCTTAGTTTGAAAAAAATTCTAATGTAAATCAAAGATTACACCAAGAAGAAATAGAAGATCTCAAGATTACACATTCAAAATAAATGGAACAACTCAGGAAAAAACATACAGAAGAAATGAGAAGATTACAAGTAGAATGCTTGGAAGTAAGCATCTACAATGAGAATCAAGAAGACTGATTCTGACAGTTGGAGCAAGACAATCAACTTATTAAGAATACCATTGAAGAAATCCAAAAGAGAGCTATCATCTGAGGAGATATTAAAGAAGAATCCATGAATGCCAATGAATAACTTTGGGGTGGATAGAAGGAATTCTTTTGTATATTTAATGAAATTCAAAGGAGTAGAAAATACCAAATCAAGTTTAGTAGTCAGTTGGAAATCACAAGGAACAAATACCAAAAGGCTCAAAATTTCTTTGAGAAAATTACAAACAAGAAAGATGTGTATAAGGATTCACCTAGCACCTTGTCATTCTACACAACCACACAAAATATCAAGGACCAGTTCCTCTTTGATACTTGTAAGCCCATCATGAATGATATAAAAAATACTCAGGAAGATGTCAAAAAGGCATGCAAAATACTATGGGTAGCCTCTTATGGAATACTTGAAGGGTTTGAAATGGATGTGATGGAAGAATTAAAATAAGCCACTCCAAGTGAGTCAAGGATAGGAGATGTCTAAACCAAAAGAGATGATAGCGGTCAGACTATTGAAGAAATCAATGAGGTGAATAAATAAGCCCTATAAGGAAATCTCATAAATCCATTCAAATTGATATCACTTGCTAAAGAATTCATTCAGAAGATAGAGATAGCAACCTAGATTTGTGACAGTGAGATTGATCTAGAGAAGATGCAGTTGAACAAAATAGATGAAATCCTAAAGGACTTCGAGCTATGGAAGACATATAGGGATAATATGAAATAGACAAAGACTTATTAATCATTGTATTTTATAACAGACTCTCTTTATTTTGATCATGTTAAATTTGTAAAGTACCAATCTATAATGTGAAATGAAATTCTATAACTTTCATTTGACAGGATAACATTTACAAAATGTGAACAACCTCTCTTATTTTATAAAACAAAGTGTTGTGATGAAAGAATGACTTTTTCTCTTTGTGAATGATTGATGTTACTTTTATCTCTAAAGGAATAAAGAGAAAGAGGCATTTTTGGGGATTTGTGACTCTGGTGGATGTGCATGAGATTTTTCTTTGTGCATTTATCTTCTTCTTGAGTAATATAGAATTTTTTTGTATAAACTATTTCTTCATAATGTTCTAAATACTCATGTTGTCATTTGTTTCTTTATGAGTACTGGAATAATGTTATGGACGTATTATTACAAATAATTGCTAAAGTATTTGTAGCATCATTTTTATAACCTACTATCAGCATACATGAATTATTTATGATCCTAATGGTATTATATTTCATAGTAGTCATTTTATTATTTTTCTCATGATTAGGATAGGTTAGTATAGTTTATAATTGCATTTAGAGTATCAATAGATAGCATGCATTAATTTAGTTTCATATTTTAATTCATTTGAGAACATTATATTCTCAAATTCATATTTAGATAATAGTTTAGAGTGGAAACCATACCCACATACTGGTAAGAAACTCCATCCCAAATGAGAGTAGGTCTAATTGGGACCTACTATTGGGTGTTCTGCCTTTCCTGCTTGACAGACCTATCGAGACCCATCAACAATTACCTGGAGAGTAAGGACAACAAATTTAACATGATTTAGCATTATGTTTCTTGGGTCATTTTCTTTAGGATCTCCTTTACACAATCATAACTCTTGAAGGGACTTAACTTCTTTCCTAGTATGGGGATGATTTAACAATGTGTACCTTCCTATATTTATAGGGAATGTGGGCCAGATCGTTTTGTTGCTACCTGATAGAAAATTGGTTATTCTAGTGTCCATGGTCTAGTAATCAATCTCCCTCATCATCAATATATTAGGGAAATATTTAGGTAGAATATGTGGGGATTTAGAGTTCCCAAAGACTTTGATGTAGGTATAATATTTTCTCATGTACCAGTCAACAATATCTTTCATGGAAGCCATGGATTCCTTTGATATTCTATATGTTGGGTATCCAAATATGATGGTATGTAGGGGACAAGGAAACATTCACATATGTCATAAATTTGTTTCTTATAGTTTACATATGAGATCTCTGAACAATATACATGAAAAAGTTGCTAATTTTGGTCCCAACTCCACCCAAAGGTAGGAAATTGTATAGAAGAGCATACATAATCAACAAGGTATGTATCCATGTAGAAACTAGGTTTTTTCATACTTGGGGAATTCATGATGTTCTGAATAATGTTGAAGGTGAGAATTTTTGCCCAGTTGAAAATTTTCCCCGTCTTTACCACTATGTAGGACATTGGTAGCCATTCCATTTGAAAATGAGTTCTTTTCTCTTCTCCATAAAGTATGCATAACATAAAAATTACCATCTTGTATGGCATTTTGAATTCTTTGTTGGAAAACTGAGAGGGGGGGTGAATCAATATGAGCACTTTTACCACTTTTAACCACAATATATAAAATTCAATCTTATTAGCAATATATCATCAATGTATCATCTATTCAATATATCATGAGCATATAAATATAAGAAATATCACATCAAATACACAATACACCAAAAATTTCGTGGAAATCCAAATGGGAGAAAACCACAGAATTCTTTCTTATATATCAAAGAATACATTCATTGGAAGCACCAACTTACCAATTCTATAAATGCAACTGGAAGGAGGCTACTACCCCCTACTTATAGGCTCCAACCTGAAGGAAGATTCAACTCCCTGAATTCTTTGGCTCCAACCAAGAGGAGGCTACAACCCCCTGATTCTCAAGATCCAACCTGAAGGAAGATCCAACTCCCTCAGTTCTTTGGCATCAACCAGGAGGAGGCTACAACCCCCTTTCCTTGGCCCATCCTACCACCCTGAAATATAAGTGTAGACCAACTATCACTACCACAATCATTGCGACTGCCACTATCATTGTCACTACCACTTTCACTGTCAACTTGTCACATTAGCCTGTCACTAACCAACCTGTCCAAATTGTTACTATCATTGATAATCAACCAGATCTTCTCAGATGGATCATATACGAAGGACACCTCCAACATCACCAACACATGCCTCAGCCAAGCATGTACCAAACCATCAACCTGTACCCTACCAAGAAACAACCGTGTACCACAACATGTATGACAAAATATTCATCAACCATGCACCAAAAATTGTTCAACAACATGTGCATCAACCATTCAGCAACACGTGTACCATGTACCTCAACCATCAACCATGTACATCAACCATCAACCATGTACATCAATTATCAACTGTATACCAACAAATGCATCAACATATAAACCAAAACCTCAAGCATGCATCATAATCAACCAAGATCAAATGCCAAGTATATGCCTTAAGTATATTCCAATATCACAAACATATTCCTCTAACAATGAACCATAACAACCATATACCATGTACCAATGATATGTCTCGAGCATAAACCTAAATCATGAACCTCAACCATATGCAACCATAAACCAAAAGGGAACTCCAAGATATGCCTTAATCATGTGCCATACCATCCATTAAACAAGTCTAATGAACTATCATATCAATCATGTATCAAACCCTCACAGTTATGCAGCCTCATATTGTACCAATATATTCAACAATAAAATTGAACCATACTGCCTCAAACATGTACCATATGACATGCTTCACACATGTACCACAATATATTCCCTAAACCATGTACTAAACAAGCATCAAAACTCTCAATATGTGCATCAAGCATAAACCATAAGCTCCAAAATATCACCAAGCCATGCTACCAATATGAGCCATAACATTACCAAGATATAACCCTCAAAACTTACACAACGAAATACCTCATAACCTATGAAAACCCTGTTGCATAATCATACCTTGCTACAACTTGGAACAAGCATCCCCTTTACTTTACCTCATCCTTTCTACCTCATATTCGACAATAGATCAAGTGTTCACTAGACAGATATTCAATGAACTTGTTTGTGACTCTTGATGTGTATTTATACTCTTCCATTTAACTTCTTTTCAACCATTTTACCCTTAATTAATTTCTTGTTGTAACCACTTTACCCTTAATTAATTTCTTGTTGCAACTGTTTTACCCTTTTTCCTAATTTTAGGGTAATAATTGTTTTACCCTTTTTCCTAATTTTAGGGTCATAACTATTTTACCTTTTTTTTTCTAATTTTAGGTTCATAACTATTTTACCCTTTTTCCTAATTTTAGGGTCATAATTGTTTTACCCTTTTTCTTCATTTTAGGGTCATAATTGTTTTACCTGTTTTCCTCATTTTAGGGTCATAATTGTTTTACCCCTTTTCTTAAATTTAGGTTCAACCTATACTTTCTTGTTGCAACTACTTTACCCATAATTAGTAAACTCATAATTTGTTTTTTACAACTACCCTACCCATAATTAACTTCTTGTTGCAACCACTTTGACTAGCAAACTTCTTGAACACTTTCTAGAGGATTCTAGAATAATTGACTTCTTGTTGACCTTCTAGGAGATTCTAGATTATTCTTGAGGGTCCTCCACTCTTTACGAAGCCATATATCCTCAACCGTAAGGATCCACATGACGCACCACCTATCACCAGAAACAACATGACACGTACTATCCATCTATGATAGTCTTACTTGCAAATATAATGACCTTCATGTCTTTATTCCTCAATCAATTGTGGGTTCCATGACCATACCTTTGGGGTTGTATGCAGACTTCATCAAATGCACCCAACACATATGCTGACATCAACCACTCCATCAATGAAAACTAACTATCCATCTGTCTCAACCACATCTCTAGGGCTTCCAGACTTCGCCAAGGATTGACATCAATCTACAAGGGTTGACATCAATGACAACCAATTGTCCAACAATCTCCCCCTTTGGAATTGATGGAAACACTCATGCTCCCTCTGTGATCATTTCTCCTCATCAATGTTTCTCACTCTCCCCCTTTGACATCAATAGAAAATGGTCTCTCTCCTTGGGGCTGCTCCCCCTGTCTTCATGTATCCGTTCTCTCTATTTGTTTCCATGTTTTTTTTCTTTCTCTTCACTTCTTTCCCTCCTTATGTGACTTCCCCTAAAAGTATACCTTCTCTGAAAAATACTTCTCTTTCTCTTCCTTTGACGTCATAGGAAAAAGGATAACTCCCCATGTTGATGTGCCTCCCCATGTCTGCATGCTTCTAATCTTTTTTTTTGGATCTCTTTCTCTAATTATTTCTCTTCCCTTGAATTCTTTACAAGATGTCATGTAAATCAATGTAGGGATACTTTTAAGTGTTTCCTTTCCTCTCTTCCAGTGCTTTTTAATTGTCCATTGGTGCTTCCTCTTGTAACTCTCTAATATGTATACAAAGCATTCAAAATTTCTTGAATTTAAATGATTTGTCATGACCATACTATTAAGCAATGTCCCTCTGATGATATAACTTATGTTGAAGGTTTATCTTTCCCTATTTTGTTGTGTCTTTCATTGCTTTCCTTTCTGTGACCAACTAATTTAAACTGATTTCACTGATACACTGCTATGCATTTTCTTTGGCCCATGTTTTTTGTACCTTCTAATGATCTCATAAATCTATCTCTGACCACATGTCATAAGTTGTCCATAACTATGGTACTCAACTGTCCACAATGATAACCCATCTAATATTGTACTATCATGAAGGATTCACAACTGCAACTGAATCAAATGTGTCCACTGATCTACTCTATCTGTAAATTGAGCTCTGCATGTCTGGAGCAACTTGTATTGAAGATATATCTTCCTAAATAAATATAATCATAAACTTCTTCCTGTGTAACTGCCAACTGATATCTACGTGGGAATAATACTTCTCAACTGATCAATGTACTTATGACATCTGTCTCTGCAAATACTTCAACATGCTCGAAATATGGTTCTCTAACTTGTAGTAACTACTGCTCTAACTCCCCCTATTCAATATTCATATTCACTGGGAGTCTCCAAGCCGGGTGGCTCAGAAAAATACCCTCTATGATGTGGAGTAATATTTTTCTTTGTCAGTAGAATCATCATCTTTTTGAACTTTGACTTCTTCCCTTTTTCTTGTGGATTGATCTTGGAACTACAATTCCTAAAAGTACAATCTCTTGGTCTTGTTATCACCCCCACCCCCACCCTCAAATAAGGGTTATAATAGAGAAAATATATTATACATTTTCTCTATTATTCCCTCCACCCACACCCTCAAATGAGGGTCACAAATGGGGGTGAGGGTGGGGGTAGGGGTGGGGAGAATAATAGAGAAAATGTATAATCTGCCTTGCCAGCCCGCTCAGAGATGTGTATAAGAGACAGCTCTATTATTCCCCCCATCCCCACCCTCAAAGACTCTTATAAATCCCTAAACTCTTATATGATAAATACTAACAAATATCTAATTATATATCTAAGAGTTAAGGGATTTATAAAATCTTTAAGTTTTTACACAATTTTGAAGTCAATTTCCTTGAAGGAGTGGACTCTATATCTAAAGAAGCTTTATGAATACCCTAATATAGTGGACAGTTTTCAAACCATCAAATTCTATAAAGCACAAATCTTAAAATTTGGACATATTCTCATCCTTCACATACACAAGCTCTTCAATATGGTAATCAAAATTGATTTCCTTAAACCATAGATTCAAAGCCTCATAATTCTTGTTTTTAAAAGAAAAAATATTGTAGTTGATTCTATTTTATAGTGTCTTTAATATTAATTTGATATATAGATCACTTAAAGAAAAGTTGTTGTTAATTCTATTGTATCATTATAAGAAGAGATGATAAAAATTGTGTGTACCTTGGAGAAGAAATTTTATCATTATAAAAAGAGATGACAAAAAATGTGTGTACCTTGGAGAAGAAATTTTATCATTATAAAAAGAGATGACAAAAATTGTGTGTACATTAGAGAAGAAACTATGATTAAATTTCATGGATATTCATGCTAACCTTTCAATATATTTAGTGGAATATCTTGAAATAGCTAGTGTATAATGAATAAATATATATTTTTCTTAAAAAATATGCATTTGTAATGCTAGATACACATTTCAAAGATTGAATGGAAGGATGATATATTTTTATAAAATCATTCTAATTTACAAATTAATACATAAATTTGCTTCATTCTTCATATTATTGCACTACTCATATAAAAACCAAAAACATGGTAGAAAACAAAAGAAAGAAATTTATCATAAGTCAAAGAATAATCATACAATGATTATTCCCCATCAATATATTAGACATGATCAATTTTTTATATAGTAGATAGTACTCGTACTTTAGTGTACATGATTTGATCATATTCAATTGATATGCAAATACTTATGAGAGAGAAAAAAATAAATCCTCATTAAAATAATTTTGATGCAACAAAATATTTTGTGAATTTATATAAAAAAACAAAAAACATATAAAGAAATTGAAATATTTTTTTAAAAATAATTAAGGAAAATCATTATTTTATGGAAATATTACACTACTATGTAACTAAAAGAATGTATATTAGACAAATATGGATTGGATTCTTAGAATTTAAAAGACATGTTGATACATTAAGCTTTCAATATATGTTATGGACATTATTTATAGGTGGATAAGGTATATGGGAAGGTATTCACAAAGATTTTGAAATTCTTCCACCAAATATTTTATATGACCAAAAGTGGTTTCTTGTACTATGCATACTTAAATATTAAATATAAAAGAATGCAATATTTCTATAATTTGGATTACTTATATAATATAATATGTTATTATATTATTAGATGGTTTATTAATAGTTTTTACTAAAAACATATTTTTTTATATTTGATGAAATTTATATAGAAAGGTTATTTTTTTAATTAGTACTTAGTATCTATAAGTTATGCATAAGGTATAAAAAAATAAATAATGATAATCTTCAAAAGCGTTTTAGGAATGCAAAATATGTTATTGTGAACACTGACATATTTCACATCAAACATTGTAATCATAATATTTTATATCAAATTAAGTTAAGTGAATTCAATATAAGATGCTTCATTCATTACCATAAAATAAATTAATGTTGATGTGCCCCATCCATTATTATAAATTAATGTTGATTTGTAATCAACTAAAACGAACATAAACTAACAAAATTACATTTATAAACAATGAAAAAAACATACATCACGAACAAACAATTTTGATTTAGATAAAATGATATTTAGGTGTATATTGAGTATTATATTCAATATAAAACATGGCTTAAGTGAGCTTAATGGTTAAGAACATGTGTTTCCTCTTAAAAGGTCACACTATTATTATTATTGTATAAACAATATAAGTGTACATCTATATACATTACAAACTTGTGTTAAACTTAGACCATGGAAAAATATATCTATAAATTCTATAAAATTATATCTAACTTTACTTCTAAATAAATTTTATTTATAAGTTTCATTTATTTTATTTTCATTATTTTGACATTCTCATTGGCTCATTTATTTTATTTGAAAGGAGGAACCTTCTAAAATACAATGGCGTAACTTGAGGGGTTTTTTAATACAATGGCATCTTATGTCTATTTGGCATTGCATACTAATTTTTTAAGATTAGTATGCCTAGTAAAATGTTGATATGAACAATTGCGGAGATGAAGCTCTCATGTAATATCATCTTATCCCTAGACCCTCCATTCTATCTTCCTTTTTTATGGTTCGAAACCCACCTATCAAAACAACCCAAACTACTGATATGTAATAAATATAAGAGGGAGTTGTTTCTCATCTTCTTCGGTGTTAGCACTAAGAATCACCCTCATACTGTAATGAGAATAAGCCCATTACCCATCAGTTTATACAATAAATGTAAATGAGTTTTAGGTGGTCAAACGGAGAAGACTCAATGATAATAATGTTCTAACTTAGAAATCTGGACTAGCATGCATAATCAATTGAGGTCTGGAATCAACTTCAGTCAGTAAGTTGGAGTAAGGGTGAATAGAGGGAAGACTTTGTTGAGGAGAGTGTAGAGGTATGCTATGGACCTCAGGTCTTCCAGTAGCCTAAGGAGGAAAAACTTAAACACAAGATCTTCTTGAATTCAAATCTCAAAGAAACTAAAAGAAATTATAACAACACTATAACATATCATTCGTCATAATACAGTCATAACAATCCATCTGAATAATTCATTCATGAATTCTCTCAATATCAGAGGAACATAAGATGGAGTAAGAAAGATGACTTAGATTAACCAAGATGTATAAAAAACAAATACATAACTAGAGAACCAGTGTTCTTCAAAAAATATTACAATAGCAGGGAACCTAGCTCAACCATTCAAACTTAACAAAATATCAAAACTTCCTATATATACTAAAATGCTGCAACCACTAGGAATGTGATCATATCACTGCCTTCAAAGCCTTCAGTCGGCACCCACTCTATCAGTTTGTGATGAATTCATGATGTCAGGCACAAGCCAGGCATAGTTATGTGCATTACAGGAAACATTGTCGATAAGGAATATTCAAATCATAAGTGTGCCTTCATGGCTGCTCTCTACAATGTTTTCCATTTATGGGATGAGGTGAGGTCGCAACTTCTACCCACAATCTTCAATAACTGTCTTCATTGGGATTAGGACTGGGCATGAAATCCATAATTGTTCTCAGATGGCGCCAATGATTTCTGCGAGTCAATCCCGGTGCCTTGAGGCTATGCAAATCTTATTTTGTGACCAATGCGAGTGTTGCAGGTGGCAGGATGATAGCATATGTGCAGGGGTGATGTGGAGCGAGGTGCTTGAAGAAAACTCGCATGCCCCAATGAGTGAGCGATGGCCATGCACTACTCTTAGATAGGATGTTATATGAGCGCATGATTGTGCGGCCGCCAAAATAGGTTTGAACTCACACCGCTTTTGGGCCCGCAATCCACCGCCTTCTACAATGTATCACTTTCACCAAACCACAGTTTCAATTTTGGGACCGCTCAATAATTTTATTGATCAAGCAAGTTGCGTCCTCGCAATGAATCATGGTCGTTGATCTAGACGCGGTCTGCGATCTGGGTGCACCTGCTAGATTTAGTGCTACTTCCAAGATTAACCACCCATCAACTTTAGAATCCACCACAATGCGCCCCGACTTTGGATGACACACATTTGTGGGTTTTCAAGCCCCCTTCTTTCGCATTTTGTCACCCAAAGGCCAAATCCAAAGGAAAAACTCCCCCAACAAGAATATGTGATAACAGGGCCCACCTCCTATGTGACCTGGCTACGACTCGGGGATTATCTTCAAGGCACTTCAGGACTTGGCAATGTTTCTCATTTTAAAACTCCCAAAGTAAAATTCCCAGAGTGACAGATCTGATGACACATGGCTCTTGCTAATTGAACGGTCCATATCTATTTCGATCTTTGACCATTGATTTTGGGCCTAGAATGAGTTTCTCCGAGTGTTGTTCTTTGCGCTCATGATTGAAGCCTATGACCCTTGACAACTTCATGTGATAACATTTAGCTCCACAGGGGATGACATGCTCCCTGCGAGCTACCAAGAACAAGTAGTTCCAGTGCCTTAGCTATTGCGCTATGGATTCATGCTCTGAAACATCATACTAAATAAAATAGGCCGACACATACACTATTCTAAAAATGAAAGAAAACACACCTTCTCCTGAGGGAGCTTATTTATGTACAAAACCTAAGTTAACTGACTTTTACAAAATGTTAGGTAAAAGAAAACTTCCACCATATCCATTCAAACTATTTGATAACTTAATCCTTCACTTCACTGCAAATGATCCATAAAAGACAACAAAAGCATGAAAAATGACTAATTTCATTCTTATGATCACCCATATTACCTTCAAATGTTGATAAAAAGATCAAGCCTGCATGCTCCAAAGAATTTAAAAAGTGTAACTTTATGTACTCATTGACAGGGTCATGAAACTGAAGGAAACACATGATTAACTTATGAAAGGTTACTTCACTTTTTCAAAGCTACTGACAACTTGCTTGTTGTCCCCTATAGGCACACTTGATTGAAAGACAACCACAGGCATCTATGGGTCCCAAAGTTTCTTACTGTGAACTGTAGGTACAAGTGGAAGAAGGATGGACGTAGGTGGATGTTGATCCACTAATGACTGTGGATTTACTTAAGGTTGTGTATAAATTACCTCTTCATGTGCCTCAACTAAGGGCTACTCCTGGTCAAATTTTATGTCTTCTGTGACAAGGCCATCCTTTGCATCATCCTTATTGTCTTCATAGTGATCAAATACAAGATAAGATTGCTACTCATCATCACTAGGATATTCATCAAAAAGGGGATGTCTTTCATATCTATGATCAACCTTTAAATCAGTACTTTTATTAGGAAAATAACGGTTAAAAATATCTATTTCAGGAACAGTAGTAACTACTTCTCCTAGTTGTTCATACACATGATTTTCATCAAGACAGGGTTGCTCATGGATACATTCTTCGAAGAAAAAATCATCCACAACTTTTCCTTTATATGGACAACAAGAAAAAACTACCTTATTGTAATGTCCCCGACCACCAAACCACTTGTCGGGCAACACTACCACGTGGAACATTCTCATACTTATA
>CBVK0100535691.1:0-18096 GCA_900067695.1 Picea abies | reverse complement strand
TCATACTTATATATATATAGATATATATATATATATATATAACATGCATATTAAATCTAATTAACAGATTTAATAAAACAATACAAAGTAAGCACATGATTACTTCTAATATACATCAACAAGGACATTAACAATAACTCATATGTGCAATACAATACATGATAACATATAAGCATCACAGGCATGCAAAACATAATATTAAGCACAAACTGATACTTATCTTTGAAACTGTGGTAATTCCACCAACTACATGCAGATCTTCCACGAACCTCCCAACCTTAGACCTCACTGCTCATCACGCTCAATAGTGGGTCACCCCCGAGCTGGCACTAAGATCCACCCAAGATAAGGGAATGCTAGACTAGGCTTAGGTTACAGAAAAAATTGCATAGAGCAATCGAAAGGATTCTCCCCTGGAGCCTTCTTACGCCCACTACTCATGGACTATCATTCCCCACATGCTTGTTCCGCCTGAGACTATACACCTTCACAAGATCAGTCTATCGAGGCTTCACCTCCTTCTTTGGGCCTCAATAACAAGCTGGATCAAGAAATCTCATAGCTCTGTAGCTGGTGTTGGACTCTCTCTGAGAGAAAATCACTTCCCAACAACCTCTCTCACATGAAGAGAGTTTCTCACAGGCCTGACAACCTGCCTCTTCAACCATTTTTCAACTCAATTCTCACAAGGTGAGGATAAAAGCCACAACCACTGGTCAATTCCACTCAGGACACACAGAAGGCAGCAACCCAAAGGTGGTTTGGGTACAGAATATACTTTGCAAGAGAAGTTAGGTTTGACTCACAGGACACATAGGTGACACGGCTCAATCAACGCAGAGGAAAAACACATACTTTTTCCGTTTGGACCGAGGTGAATCAGCTTTCCAAAAACACATCATAGGCTTCCCACCCTGAGCTGCATGAGGCATATCAAACACAGATGTAGAGCTCCCCTCAGTTCAGACAACTCATGGTGGAATGGAGGACGAACCCCCTCCATGGTTCAATATTTGGGTTAAATTGCATGTGTCAGGGATGACACATGTCGCCCATGAGGCTGTATGTGCTCTGTAGCATGCGTTCCCTTTTGCACACGTTCCCCTTCTAGTAACTTAGGATAGAAACACACATTTCTCATAACTATGGGAATAATAATAAATCACTATTCCCAAGGACTTAAGCCCCTAATATTAGCCCCTAGGCTCAACACTTAGCCTCTCTTTCCAACCTTTCAACCCCTTTTCCATTATCCACCTTGTGGAAGATTAGTCCCCCATGACTCTTTCTTTGTGGTCGGTTTGCACGCAACGATGTTTATTCTTTATTAATTTTCTACATATTACATTTGCAAAAACAGGCTCTTGGCCTTAACACTTAGGCTCTCCGGCCTAATAAACACATAAGCCTACCATCTTATCATTACTCATCTCACCAGCCTATAGAACATGACTTACAATTCATAAACATGATTACAACAGGGCTCGTCCTTGGGGATATTACAATCCCCTCCCCTTATTTTTGCATTGTCCTTGGTGCAACTTTTACATAGCCTCAGTAAGATTTCAAAAATATTCAAAAAGATGCGGATATTTTGCCTGCATAGCATCTTCATGCTCCCATGTCACGTCCTCAGGACCATACTAGGTCCATTGGACCTTTACAAGCCCTATGGCTCGATTCTGGAGTTGTTTTCTTTTCTGGTCCAATATGCGCACAGGATGCACTTGCAGGACACCTTCTTTCTCCACCTGAATCACATTCCAATCAATTACATGATTAACATCAGGTATATATTTTTTAATCAATGAAACATGAAACACATTATGTACATTCATGGATACAGGTAATGCAAGCATATATGCAACTAGCCCAATCCTTTCTAGGATTTCAAATGGCCCACAAAATCTCGCTGCCAACTTGGCACATTTTTCTAGCTTCAGGGAAGTTCTATTGGCTTTCACTTTCAGGAAAACATGGTCACCCACTTTAAACTCTCTATGGGTTTTGTTCTTATCAGCATAACGTTTTTTCCTTTCTTGGGAAGCCTTTAAATTCTGCTTGATTTTTAGCATTTTTTCTTCCATTTCCTTGAGCAACTATGGCCCAACTACTTCCTTGTCAGCTGGATTATCCCAACTTATTGGAGTATTTCACTTTCTTCCATAAAGTGCTTCAAATGGGCTCATTTTCAATGATGCTTGATACCAATTGTTGTAGGCGAATTCTACCAAGTGTAGGTAGTCTTCCCATTTTGATGGTTTTTCCATCACATACATCCTTAGCGTGTCTTCTATTACTCTGTTCACCCTCTCTATCTATCCATCAGACTTAGGATGATAAGCTGTACTGAAATTTAGATTTGTTATGAACCCTTTGAATAACCCTTTCCAGAAATTCGAGGTGAATTTTGGGTCTCTGTCGAACACAATTGTCCTAGGAATCCCGTGCAATCATGCCACTTCCTTCATAAAGATGTCGGCAACATTTGCTGCCTTGTGAGTAGTCTTTAACAGAATGAAATGGGCAGATTTCGTAAGTTTTTCCTCCACCACCATAATTGAATTGTGTTACTTGCCAGTCTTGGGAAATCCTATAATGAAGTCCATTGTCATCGCTTCCCACTTCCACTCAGGAATGGGTAAAGGTTGCAGTAACCCTGCTAGGTGTCTGTGCTCTACTTTAACCTTCTAGCACTCCATACATATGGTGATGTATTCAACAATATCCTTCTTCATACCTAGCCAAAAGTAATGGCTGATTGCTGCCACAGTTTTCTGATACCCAGGGTTCCCTACATAAGGCACATTATGCATTTCATGCAAAATCATACGTTTCAAGTCATGGACATTAGGTACATAAATTATGTTCTTTTACAAAAGTGTTCCATCAGTTTCCAATTTATAATTTTCCACTTTCTGTGGCATCTCACCTTGTTGTAGCTTTTCTACCCGCTTCATGTACAACAAATCTACATTTGCGACATCTAAAATTCTAATTTTATATCATTTCAGTACATGCTAATGGTTGTAGTATGTAATTTGTGTACTCTCCTGCTGAGTGCATCAACCACTTTATTTTCCTTCCCTTTGATATGCTTGATATCAAAATCATACTCACAGAGAAATTACAACCACCTACTCTGTCTAGCGTTCAAGGTTGGCTAATCAAACAAATACTTTAGACCGTTATGGTCTATTGTTAGTTCAAACCTCCTTCCCATGAGGTAATGCCTCCACTTCTTTATAGCATGTACTATGGATGCCAACTCCAAATCATGAGTTGCATAGTTCCTTTCTTTCTCTTTCAACTTTCTGGATTCATAAAAAATTACGAATCCATTCTAATTGAGGACTCCTCCCAGTCCTTCTTTGCATGCATCAGTGCATACCATGAAATCTTCATTTGGATCTACAATCCCCAAGATTGGAGCACTGGTTAATAGTTTCTTCAATTGCTGAAAGATTTTCTCACATTCCTCTATCCACTAGAACTTCTTCTCCTTCCTTTTAAAGGAAGTGATAGGGCGATTTATCCTTGAGAACCCTGTGATAAACCTTTTGTAATAACCAACTAAACCCATGAAGGATCTAACTTTTTTCATTCTCTTTGGTGCTAACTATCCTCCAGTGGGCTCAATATTCTCAAGGTCTATAGCTATCCCATCCTTCGACATAATATGCCCCAGGTAATGGATCTACTCCAGATAAAACGAGCACTTGCTCAACTTGGCATATAGTTGGTTCTCTCTTAGCACCTTCAACACCATCCTCAAATGTTGTTCATTCTCTTCCTTTGACTTGGAATACACCAGAATTTCATCCAAAAATACTATGACAAACTTGTCCAAATAGTCCTTGAATACACCATTCATCAGACACATAAAAACAACAGGTGCATTTGACAACCCAAATGGCACCACTGTGAACTCGTAATGACCATACCTTGTTCTAAACGCATCTTTTTGATGTATTCATCATTTATCCTTACCTGCTGATATCCCGACCTGAGATATATCTTCGAAAATATCTTCGCATCCTTCAACTGATCGAAGAGCTCGGTAGAGGATACTTGTTCTATACAGTCACTTTGTTCAATTGTCTGAAATCGATACACAATCTTAGCATTCCATCTTTCTTCTTCAGGAACAGAACCGAGGCTCCCCAAGGTGACACACTTGGGAATATATACCCCTTCTTTAGAAGCTCTTCAAGCTGCAGTTGTAACTCTTTCAGCTCTGGAGTAGTCATTCTGTAAGGAGATTTCGACACTGGAGCTGCTCTATGCATCAAATTTACAGAGAAGTCAAAATCTCTCTTCAGAGGCAGTCCGGGTACCTCCTAAAATACATCTTCAAACTCTTTTAGTACCACATGGTCTTCGATACCTGACACCTTATCCTTAGGTGTTTCCTCCACATGGGCTACAAATAATTGATAGCCTTTTCTATAGCACTTCTTTAGTTGCATTGCTAAGATTTCTCTGATAGCAACAACTCTGGGAATTCCTTGGACTATTTTCCGATTCCCTTCCCCATATAGGAAAGTGAATGCCTTATTATGACAGTCCACGATGGCATGGTGTTGGTCCAGCCAGTCCATCCCAATTAGATAGTCATAAGACCCTAAAGGCAGAATATTCAATTCATCCTTTGTGCTCAGTCCATCCATGTCTACTGGATAGGACTTAACCAACTCAGTGAGTTTCCTCTTGGTTCCTATAGCCAGCTGCACTAACCAATATATTTCATATTTTCTTCTCAACAATTGCAAACTTTCCACCACTCTAAGATCTACATAACTATGTCTATCCCCTGAATCAATTAAAATAGTAAAGGCATGGTTGTTGATCATACCTTCTACTTCAATCATGTGCGATTGAAATTCATCTTTCTTGTTGTCCAGGGCCGCATAGATCCTTGGTATTCTATTGGCCATGTCCTCCACTATTTCAGCTTGCTGAACATTATGGAAAACTCTCACTTTTCCATTTTTGTGGGGATAATCTTTGTACTTATGGTTTCCCTGATAGCCCCAAAAATGAATGGGCATCTATCTTGGCCTTTGTTCCCCTACGTCATCCATTCTCGGCTCTCTAAATGTTGGTTGTCCTTGAGGACTATTTTTGAAAAAGGGAGGTTTGTTTCCCTTCTATCTCTTCTCTTTCTTAAACTTCTTTTGGTCATCCCAAGCCTTCTGAAAGGTAGGATTTTCTCTTTGTTGTTCGTATAAGCATTTCTCTCTTCCTATCATTTCTTCCATGGTCTTGGGTTCATCATACTAGATCTTGTCCCCAATGGAAGATGGCAGTCCACTCAAATACCTTTGAATCTTGAAAATATCCTCTTTGATGAATGGAACATACTTCATGAATTCCAAGAACCTACGTTCATACTCATCAATGGTCATGCTTCCTAGATTGAGTTCAAAGAAATATTTCATCTTCCTATCATAATATCTCTTAGTCAAGTATTTCTTCTCAAAACATCTCTTGAATTCCTTCCAAGTGATATCTTTCTCTCTAATTTGTTGCACCTGCACAAGCTGATCCCACCACATGGATGCCTTTCCTTTTAGTTGATACATCATAATTCTTCCTTCTGCATGAGAGCAATAATTCTTTAGTTGGAAATATTTTCTCATGCCAATCAAACATGTCTCGACATATTCCTCCTTCTGATGTGCTCCATCAAACGTAGGAGGCTTAATCTTGTTCATCTCTCCCTTCAATTCATCCACTCCAGATCTCCTGCGCTTTCTGATAGGAGATGGGCTTGAACTACTGTGTGTCCTTCTCTTGGAGCGACCTTGGGAGTGATTATGGTGTCTACCTACACTCCTTGACCTTCTTCCCTCAGAATTTTGGTGACTCCTTGTTATGCTCGAGTCACTCTCCTTATCTAACTTCTTTTCTATTCTCTCCAAACTCTTTAACATCTTTATGTTAAATACACCTTGTTTTTCGTGAACTTTTCTGAGCTTTTTGTTATCTGCTCAGCAAGTTTGGGCATCCTTTTGCAATCCTTCAATGATCTTCTTCATGTTTCCTTCCTTATCTATCTCTTCACCATGGCCATTGGAGTTCAATCCTTCAACTCCCAAATGAACAACCATTCCTTTTGCTTCGTTCTCTGAACTGGAAGCATTATGTGCCTTCCCCATTTCTTTTCCCTTAGTGGAAACCCTAAACGGTTTTACCACTCATTAAACTTCTGCAAACACAATGTGTAGAAAACCGGAATTTGTTAGGTCATTATTCCTTAACAATTCCCACAACATTCATAAACAACTTCATTCAAGAAACTCTCAGTTTCCATGAATTTTCCGAGCTCTTCTCGGCTCTGTAGTGCACTCAGGACTTAGTCATTTTCTCTCAGTTTCCTAACCCACACGACCAAGGGCGTGACCAAGTGCTAGGTATCAAGGTTCTCTAATCGAAACTTCACGGTTTCGGGGTTTCGGGATTTCAGTCCTGGAGGCTCTCACCCTCGCTTCCCTCTCCAACTCCTGACTTTTGAACTTCCAACCTTTCTAGCCACTGGGCCCCCAACACAGTTGTCACCAACCAAGGTGGTGACACATGTTGCTCTTAAGAAGGTCCACGTTACTCTAGGCAATGTCATCCAACCCCACTGCTTCTACTTTTTTCCTTCAGGACCCACTGGCACGTGGCGCATATCCCATGTGTTCTCGTCCATCCCAGTGATGTCATCCCGACTCACTACTTTGTCTCATTGGGATTTTGCGATTTTTGGCTTTGGGAGTTTGTGGATCATCACTTCTCACTTCTCTTGGTTCCTGAAATGCCGAAATTCTTCCTGGACAATTTATAGTCCAGATATCTCCTTGATCAATTGTTGTAATATAATCACGAATTCACATTTCGTAAATTCTCATGAACTTTCCCTTTGACCTTTTCTAGTCACAATTCAACAAAAGGATGATCACTCTCCATGCATCCCTTCCGATGGACATTTTTGATGAAGTTGGGACTTCGCATATCGTGATATCCACACTCCTGTGCAAATCCAAAGGGTTTTAAACCTTGTGCACATTGCTTGGATCCAACGGCTATTGGTCCACATGCTCAGATCTGATGGCCTAGATATGATCTCTTCTGCGTGCTCTTCTAAGTGTCTAGACATGGATTGGATGGTCCAGATATTCTCCGCACAACTGATCTATGGTTGTAGTTTTATTCTATTACTATTCCTCCCGGGCTTCGTGACACGACCAAGTAACTCCTTGGCACTCAGAGACAATCTAAGGTTCAAAATTATTCTTCCAGACATAATTTCCTCTCGAAACCTTGGGTCCAAAGACCACTTATCCAACCCATCTAGTCCAAACACCACTTATCCGACCCATATAGGATCAATGTTGAAACTATGGCTCTGATACCATATTGTAATGTCCCCGGCCACCAAACCACTTGCCGGGAAACACTACCACATGGAACATTCTCATACTTATATATATAACACGCATATTAAATCTAATGAACATATTTAATCAAACAATATAGAGTAATCACATGATTACTACTAATATACATCATCAAAGACATTAACAATAAATCATATGCACAACATAATACATGATAACATATAAGCATCACAGGCATGCAAAACATAATATACATAATACATGATAACATATAAGCATCACAGGCATGCAAAACATAATATGAAGCACAAACTGATACTTATCTTTGAAACTGTGGTAATTCCACCAACCACGTACAGACCTTCCACAAACCTCCCAGCCTTAGACCTCACTGCTCATCACACTCAATAGTGGGTCACCCCCAATTTGGGGCTAAGCTCCAACCAAGGTAAGGGAATGCTAGACTAGGTCGAGGTTACAAGAAAAACTGCACAAAGAAATCAGAAGGATTCTCCCTAGGAGCCTTCTTACGCTCACTACTCACAGACTCTCATTCCCCACATGCCTGTTCCACCCGAGAGTAGACACATTCACAAGCTTAGTCCATCAGTGCTTCACCTCCCTCTTTGGGCCTTGGCAACAGGCTGGATCAGGAAGTCTCAGAGCTCCGTAGCTAGTGTTGAACTCTCTCTGAGAGAAAATCACTTCCCAGTAGCCTCTCTCACCTGAAGAGAGTTGCTCGCAGGCTTGACAACCTGCCTCTTCAACCAGTTTTCAACTCAATTTCCGCAAGGTGAGGATAACGGCCAGAACCACTGATCAATTCCACTCAGGACACACAGAAAGCAACAACCTAAAGGTGGTTTGGGTACAGACACTACTCTGCAATAGAATTTAGGCTCATCTCACAAGACACACAGGTGACACGGCTCAATCAATGCAGAGGACAAACACATAATTATGTGGTTTGGACTGAGGTGAATCAACTTTCCAGAAAAACATCACAGGCTTCCCAGCTCGAGCTGCATGAGGTATACCAAACACAGATGCAGATCTCCCCTCGATTTAGACAACTCACGGTGGAATGGAGGATGAACCCCCTCCACAGTTCAATCTTTGGGTTAAATTTCATGTGCCAGGGCCGACACATGTCACCCATGAGGCTGCATGCACTCTGTATCATGTGTTCCCTTTTGCACATGTTCCCCTTCTAGGAAATTAGGATAAAAACATACATTTATCATAACTGTGGGAATAATAATAAATCATTATTCCCAAGGACTTAAGCCCCTAATATTAGCCCCTAGGCTCAACACTTAGCCTCTCTTTCCAACCTTTAAGCCCCTTTTCCCTTACCCACCTTGTGGAAGCTTAGTCCCCCATCACTCTTTCTTCGTGGTCGGTCTACATGCAACGATGTTTACTCTTTATTAATGTTTTTCATATTACATTTACAAAAACATGCTCTTGGCCTTAAGACTTAGGCTCTCCGGCCTAATAAACACATAAGCCTACTAGCTTATCAATACTCAGCTCAACAGCCTACAAAACATGATTTACAATTCATAAACATGATTACAATTGGGCTCATCCTTGGGGATATTACACTTACACTCAGAGTTGAGATGATACTGACTTTGAATCCTGCCACAAGCTTGGAGGTTCTCCTCCACTTCCCCAACATCCATGAATAACTGAGATAAATATTTTGATTTCCTTTCTCTCAGGTGAAGACAAGCTCTGAATGTTGAGCCATGACATAGTACACCATGGCATCAGTCTCTATGGGCCTGATCTCTACAGGCATATTATGATACACACGGTAAAACCTCCTGTTGAAGACGGCCAAGGCTTCCTCTTCCCCGCTCCTCAAGGCATTAAAATCATCCCAATATTGATAAAGGGACTTTTTCTCACCCCACCACTTCAAAAATGCATGGCATAGCTCGGTCCAGGAACCAATAGAACCGACCTCTAGACATCTCAACCACACAACAACATCTCCAGACAGGGAAAGTGAGAACAACTTCATGGTAACATCATCATGAATGATCTCAAACTGATCAATAAAGTTCTCAGTTGTAACCTGATCCTCTCCATTAAATTGAGGAAAGTACTTCAAAAAATCAAGAGGATAAGGATGAAGATGATATGGAAGCTTTAAAGGTTTAAATAGCTTGTCTCTGATTCTAGTTTGAAAACTAGTGGGCTGAATATGAGGCTTATCACACTAATGGAAAGGCTTAATAGTAACAACATGATATGATGAGATTTGAGGAGGTTGTGGATCAGTTTCAACCTCCTCGGGGCTACAAGGGTGATTGAGTTCAAGAGGGGTTTCAATATGAAGCTCATCTTTATGATTAGGATGAGCCGAGGATATAATATCAACATCTACAACACAGGCAAAAAGAAAGTCTTCTTCTTCCAAGGATGGATATATAAAGGAAGGTTGGTGATCAACTGAATAAACAAAACACAATATGATCCTCTTTATATGTGAAGGGAAAAACAAAAATGAGATGATAAAGAATAACAAAAGTTTATGAAGAAAGCTCATAAGCTGATACCTAGTCATTCCCTTCATCTTTCTGTCAATAGGATCTTCCCCAGTGGAGTCTTTGATTGTGGAGTTGTCAGGTAGATGATTACACTCAATTTTGTATCCCACTCTTGTCTACCATCAAGAGCTGGATCTATGTTGTTCTTCCCAGGGAGCTCTTCAATCTGTTCAAATCTGTCCGCAACAATGACGCCACTTATGTTATCACTAGGAATCACCCTCAAACTGTAATGAGAATAAGCCCAGTAACCATCAGTTTATATAGTAATTGTAAATGAGTTTTAGGTGGTCAAATGAAGAAGACTCAATGATAATAACATTCTAACTCAGAAATCTGGACTAGGATGCATAAGCAATTGAGGTTTGGAATCAACTTCAGTCATTAAGTTGAAGTAAGGGTGAATAAAGAGAAGACTTTGGTGAGGAGAGTGAAGAGGTCTGTTGTGGACCTCAGGTCTTCCATCAGCCTAAGGGGGAAGAACTTAAACACAAGATCTTCTTGAATTCAAATCCCAAAGAATCTGAAAGAAATTATAACAACACTATACCATAACATTAATCATAATACAGTCATAACAATCCATGTGAATCAGTCATTCATGAATTCTCTTAATATCAGAATTTTTTAAATTAATGAGCAAGATACGTTCAGGAGGATGCAGGATCACTCCAGATCGTCAAATCTAGGATAGTTGCAGGGAGGTTAGCCATGGAGTCCTTCGGCACTTCGTGGTTCAAAGGTTTTGGAGTGTTTGAAGAGTGGGGACCTCCGAAGTCCTCAAGCCATGAAGTATTCCTAGAAGTTGGTTGCGAGGAGGATACATGGCAGCGGATAAGAAAGTTCGAAAGGAAGAGCTTTGGAGAATTTGCGTAGAGAAAAGTGCAATTTTCGCAAAGTCGTGAAGGCCGAAGAGATATGAACCATTGGATCTAGATGGACATGTGGCAGAGATCCGTGTACTTCAGAAGGAGAGTACTTCGGGGAAACATGAGTGTGGAGGTTACAAAACTCCCGAAGCCCAAAGTAGCGAAGTCTATTTTGGTCGATGATCTAGGAAGGACATGCGTCGCCAGATCGTGTACTTAGGAAGAAAGGTACTTTGGGGAAAAGCGAGCATGGAGGTTGCAAAACTCCCGAAGGCCGAAGTAGCAAAGCTAGTTGTGACCATTGATTTGGGGAGGACATGCATCACGAGATCGTGGACTTTGGGAAAGCCGAGGGGAAGGTGGAACCGTTGACCAGGAGTCATCTGAAGCGGAGTAAAGGAGGGATCTGAACCGTCTGTTGGAAAAGGAGGCATGGCACTATATCCATAGCTTCGAGTACAAAACACTTCGGAAGAAAAGTGTGTTGTAATGTTCGAAACTCCCAAACACTGAAGTTCCAAAGTGGATCACAGTTGTCGACTATCAGAGTGCGGACCGTAGATCTAGTCCAGGTGAGTTCGTTGGTTCGAAGTTCAGCGAAAAAGGGGATAAATGCAGTCAAAATGGCCAAAGCCCAAACTTTTGAAGCGCCTTAAGGTTTCACCTCGGGTCACAACCCCGAGTCATATGAGAGAAGAGCCTAGTCAGAGGAGCTAGTGCCTGCTAGTTTAAATTCACCAAGAGTGCCAGAAAAAGGGCCCGCAGGTTCCATAGGACCTACGCCTAAGGAGTTAAGGGGCCTCTGTTAAATTGATTTGGGGGCCAACAGTGTTCCGAGGATCTAATTCAGCTCAAGTATTTAAAGATCCTAGACTAGGAGGTCAAGTAGCCCCTAAGAGAGAAGGGGGGTCTGCGTCAAGTGGTATCAAAGCCTCAAATTGTGCTCTATGTGTGAAAAAAATGTTAGCACAATTCTGCCTAGAGGACGTGCAGAGCCACCTATAGCAAATCGATCTGTGGAAAGGGAGATGAGAGAACTCCATGCAAGGTTGGATGCTATGGAGACAACACAAAGGAGAGCACGTGATATTGGAGATGTTAGTGATGAAGAGAGCGAAGAAAGGGAAGTTGAAGAAGTTGCAGGAGAAGATGTTGCAGAGGAACGTTTGTTGAAAGTTGTTGTCAAGTTTGGAGATAGAGAAAAGATAGACATCCCAATGTATGAAGGAAATTTAGATACCGAATAATTGTTGAATTGGATAAGATCAACGGACAAGTACTTCAACTATGAAGACATCGATGATGAGAAGAAGGTGAAACATGTTGTCACTAGATTAAAAGGACATGCAACGTTGTGGTGGGATGAACTGCAGACTAACAGAAGATGCAAAGGCAAACAAAATATCAATAATTGGGACAAAATGTTAGCCAAGTTGAAAGGTAAATTCATACCCAAGGATTATCAGATAAATATGTTCAGGAAGTTGCAGAACCTGAGAGAGAAGGGAATGACAATGAAAGAGTACACAGAGGAGTTCTACAAGCTGAATATCAGGGCTGGACAGAGAGAAAAAGATGATGAAAATGTTGTCAGATATATAAGTGGCCTGAGATATGAAATCCAAGATGAAATCAACATGATGACATTGAGGATAGTGGAGGATACTTATCAGATTTCACTAAAGGCAGATGAGAAATTGGCCATGAAGCAGAGCCAGCGAAGCAGAGGAAGGAGTCTAAACAGAGGTAAGGGAATTGTCCATGATAAGGCACAAAATCACAAGGTTGAGTCTAAAAAACCACATAGTCACTCAAAAAGAGGAGGAATTTCCCGAGGGAGACAGTATGTTGGAAGAAATTCTTTTCCTCAAGGAAGAGGAAGAGGCAGAGGAGGAGAAGTGAAGTGTTATGCGTGTGGAAAGACATGACATGTGTCTTGGGAATGCCCCGAGAGAAAGAAAGAAGGAGGAGGTGAAGCTCACATTTCCGAAGCACAAAAGCAGAATGTTGAAGCAGAAGGTGCAGAAGATGGGAAATCTTTGATGATGAAGAAGGTTCTCTTAAAGCCAGATCTAGAGGTTGAAAAACCAGCACAGAGGAACAGTTTGTTCAAAACTTCTTGCAAGACTAAAGATAGAGTATGAAAGGTGATAATCGATAGTGGGAGCACTGATAACTTAGTATCCACAAAGATGGTGGAGAAATTGGAGCTGGAGACAACTACACATCTGAGTCCATATAGAGTCTCATGGTTGCAGAAAGGACACTAGGTAATGGTAACTAAACAATGCCTAGTTGAATTTAAGATAGGAGGATATAGAGATGAGATTTTGTGTGATGTGATTCCCATGGATGTATGTCATGTTTTGTTGGGGAGACCATGGCATTATGATAGGAATTTCATTCATGATGGGAGAAAAAATACTTATACTTTGGAGAAGAATGGTGGGACACACATGTTATTGCCAATAGAGGAAAAGAAAGTAAAGGAAGAAGCCAGCACAAGTATACTTCTCATGAGTGGGAAGGAACTCCTGAGTGAATTCAAGAAGGAACAGGAGATGTAATTTGTTGTGGTGATAAAACCCAAAGTTTTCCTTACAAGTAATTATATGGATGATCTGCCTGAAGAAGTTCAGGAATGTTGGAGAATTTTGCTAACATAGTAGTGGATGAGTTACCTATCTCATTGCCACCCATCAAGAGTATCATCCACCACATTGATCTAATACTAGGAGCAAGTTTGTCGAACAAAGCAACATACATATTAACACCTCAAGAGAATGAGGAGGTAAAGAGACAAGTCCAGGATTTGATGGACAAAGGTTTAGTTAGAGAAAGCTTGAATCCATGCGCAGTACCAACTGTGTTGAGTCCGAAAAAGGATGGAGGATGGAGAATGTGTACAGACTTAAGAGCCATAAACAAGATCACCATCAAGTACATATTTCCTTTGCTAAGGATGGATGACTTAATGGATTGTTTGAGTGGAGAAAAGTATTTTTCAAAGATAGATCTGAAGAGTGGATATCACCAGATAAGGATGAGAGAAGGTGATGAGTGGAAAACAACCTTCAAAACAAATGAAGGGTTGTACGAGTCGCTTGTTATGCTTTTTGGATTAGCAAATGCCCCAAGTAATTTTATGAGGTTGATGAATGAAGTATTGAAATATTTTATTGGTAAGTTTGTGATTGTATATCTGGATGATATATTAGTCTTCAATGAAAAGGAAGAAGAGCATTTGAGACATCTGACATTAGTGATGAGAAGATTGCATCAGGAGAAGTTGTTGATAAATTTGAAGAAATCCTCTTTTATGAAGACATAACTCATTTACTTGGGTTTTGTGATCTCTTCAAATCAATTGACTATGGATCCAGAGAAGGTGAGAGAAATTAGAGAATCACCATCGCCAAGGAGCATATTCAAGGTGAGAAGCTTCCATGGATTAGCAAGTTTCTATAAGAAGTTCATTAGAAATTTCAGTGGAATTTGTACATAAATGATGGATATAGTGAAGAAGAGACAGAAGTATTTTAAGTGGATAGAAGAAGATGAGAAAAGGTTCAGGATATTAAAGGAGAATATAAAGAACAACCGATTCTAGTCTTGCCAGATTTCGGGAAGACATTTCAAGTAAGATGTGATGCTAGTGGAGTTGCAGTTGGAGTAGTCTTGAGCCAAGATAATAGGCCTATTGCATATTTCAATGAGAAGCTGAATGACACTAAGAGAAATTACTCCACATATGACAAAGAGTTTTATGCAATAATTCAAGCCTTGAAGAAATGGAGGCACTACCTTGTTCCAAAAGAGTTTGTTTTTTCTAGCGATAATCAGGCTTTACAATTCATAACTAGACAAGATAAGTTAAATCGAAGACATGCTAAGTGGATAGAGTTTATGAAAAAATTCACTTTTGTCATTAAACATATTTCTGGGTCATTAAACATATTTCTGGTAATGCTAACAAAGTTGTTGATGCATTGAGTAGGAGATGTCTGATTCTGCAGGAATTTCAAGTGAAGACCTTAGCGTTTGAACACCTTAAGGAGATGTATTGTGATGATCCATATTTTAAAGAGGCATATGAAGCATGTGCAAATCCTGTGCTCAGAGACAAAGCCAGTGGAAAAATTATGTGATTTAGGATGGATTGTTGTTTAAAGGTTGCCAGTTGTGCATACCAAAGTGCTCAATGAGAGAAAATCTACAGAAGAAAAAACACAATGGAGGTCTAGCAAGACATTTTGGCCATGAAAAGACATTTGCATAGTTGAACAGTTCATATTATTGGCCAGATATGAGGGAAGAGGTAAAGAAGTTTGTAAAGAAATGCAAGATTTGCCAGTATGCAAAAGGAAAGAGATAGAACACTGGGTTGTATCAACCATTGCCTATTCCAGATTGGCCTTGGGATGCAATAAGCATGGATTTTGTGTTGGGATTGCCAAGAACACAAAGGGGAATTGATTCCATATTCTTTATAGTTGATAGATTTTCAAATATGGAACACTTTATCCCATGCCAGAAAACTAACGATGCAACACACATTGCAAATTTGTTTTTCAAGGAAGTTGTGAGACTTCATGGGTTTCCCAGGAGTATTGTCTCAGATGGAGACACTAAATTTGTTGGTCATTTCTAGATGACATTGTGGAAGAAGTTGGGTACATAACTGTCTTTCAGTTCAACATATCAGCCTCAAATAGATGGACATACTGAGGTGGTAAATCGAAGTTTAGTAAATTTGCTGAGGAGTATGGTCACTGAACATCATAGAAAGTGGGATCAAATTATGTCACAAGTAGAGTTTTCATACAATGACTCACCAAACAGAAGTACAAGAAAGATTCCATTCCATATAGTATATGGGATGAATCCAAGAGGAGTATTAGAGTTGAGAGATTTGGAGTAGATTGAATTAAGAAGCGTTGGAGCAGAAAAATTCGTTGCATAAATGAAGAAGCTTCATAATCAGATCAAAGAGGAGATGCAGAACAATAGGAGAGAGTATAAATGCAGAGTTGATCAACATAGAAGAGAATTTGATTTGAAGTGGAAGATCAATTTCTAGCACATCTTAGGAAGGAAAGGTTCCCAAAGGGAACATATAACAAACTAAAGCTGAAGAAGATAGGACCATGTAAGATCCTAAGGAAATTTGGTGCCAATGCTTATGAGATAGAGATTCTATAAGATGTGGGTATATTTCCCATATTAAACATTTCAAACATGTATCCTTGCAGAGAAGATGATACTAGAGAGTCAGAAGATCAAAAAAAGATCCAGTGGGAGAAGAAGATGCCTGTAGTAGAAAATCCATAGATGGAGAAGATCATAGATCAGAGGACTGGTAAGAAGACCAGGAGAAAGACTTATTTTGAGTATTTGGTAAAGTGTAAAGGACACCCAATAGAACATGTCAGTTGCATAAATGAAGCAGATATTCAACAGCATGGAAAGTCAGTGCAGGAGTTCATGGACAGGAGTCCATGAATTTTTTTCCAGAGGACTATGATGCAGGAGCATCGTCATCAAAGCGTAAGTGGAAGACAAATCAGTGCCCTAGCACGCATTTTGAAATAATTTTTTAATTTTAAAGATGACATGTCATGAAAATATCTTGAAAAGATTGTAATTAAAGAACATCTTAAATGTTTAGGAGCTGAACAATCACATGAGATCGATGGAGATCATATTTCCTTTAATGTAATATATTGCAGTATAGATCTGGAGCATTCTCTCTTATCTGTCCATCTCGAAAATTTATTGTAATAAAGCTTTAGTAGTTGAAATATTTTATTTCGATAGGATAACTCTAAGGTAGTTGGAGGGATGAGCCCTCTTGTATAAATATGTGTATTGTTGCCCAAATGAGGCTGCTGAAATTTAGTTGAAGATTGATGAATGTTATTGTTGTTGAATATTATCAGAGTTGTAGCCATGTATATAGCATTTGAATGAATATAATAGAGAAGATTGATCCAAAGTGACTGGTATTGTTGTTGTTGTGTCTATCTGAATGAATGATAGGATTTCTGTTTAAATTATGTTCTATGTTATTACTTGTTCTCATGTATGCATGAATTACACTGTTGAATGTATGAATCTGTGAGATATTAGATAAGTTTCAATTTTTTATCTTCTATGAGTCTGTGCAAGGAGTGCATAGTGCTTGCACGGTGTGCATTGATAGAGTCTATTTCGAATCAGAAGCTCAGAAGATATAACGTTAAGATTTTGTGTGCAAGGAATGCATAAGTGTCTGCAAGGTGTGTGTTAATAGAGTCTGTTGTGACTCAGAAGTTCAGGAGAGGCAACTTTGAGCTTTGTATGCAAGGAGTGCATATTGTCCGCAAGGAGTGCGTTGACAGAGTCTTTTGACTCACAAGACCAGGAGGAGTAACTTAAGAGTATTTGCAGAAGAGTGTAAGAACTGGTGCAAGTTGTGCACAGTCGCCCACAAATAAGTTGAGTCATGGAAGAAGACATGTTGCAAGGCATGCACAGAGCCAACTCTCGACTAGGTGTCGAAGAAACGCTCTGAGGAGTTAGAGGTTTCAAGGAAGAACAAGCTTAGGAGGGAGAACGAGTGAGAATCCTTCAATAGGGAGGAGCCCTTTAAGATTTTTTAAATTAATGAGCAATATCTGTTCAGGAGGAAGAAGGATCATTCCAGACCGTCAGTTCTAGGAGAGTTGCATGGAGGTTAGCCATGGAGTCCTTTGACACTTCGTGGTTCAGAGGTTTTAGAGTGTTTGAAGAGTGGGGACCATTGAAGTCCTCAAGCCGCGAAGTAATCCTAGCCATTGGTTGCGAGGAGGATTGTTATCCACAATTTTGGTCATCGTGATGATGGTATGATAATGTTATAATGATGGAAAATCAAGCTCTTCATCAAGAACAATTTCCTGAGAAAAGTTACATTTGTCTGCTTCCAGAAATCATGCTTTTAAGGGATGTTCGCAGGCTACCAATATAGCTGCCTGCGAGAATGCCTGATTCTTGCAGGCTGCATTAAGCTTGAGTGCGAACAGTTCGCACTGTAACTAACTTTCAGGGTGCGAACATGTTCCAAAGGTTGGAAAAAGATAAAAATCTCGAATCTTCTAGAAGGGAATCTTCTAGAAACATGAGTTGGCTTTGAATGGTTATTCAGGTGCTGGCATTCCAGATATCTTGGGATCATTCCTATCCAAGTAACTAATCTATATTCTCCTATATATTGAGGAGATTGCTCATGGAAAAGGTTAGAAGCAAACTAGCAAGAGATTG
>CBVK0100535690.1:0-17149 GCA_900067695.1 Picea abies | reverse complement strand
TCTTCAATGTTTGGCCAAACGAGGTGCCGGAAAAGCCCAACTAGGGGTTTTTAGATGTTCTGAAGCCATTGGAGCCATATATTTGGAATTTTGAGCATTGTAAAGCAGATATTTGAGCATTTTGAGCAAATAATACAAAAGATCCATTGGAAGATGGACCAAGAGATGTAGCCCAAGAGAGGGGTGAACTCCTTTATCATTTGTTGTGTTATGTGTTTTTTGTTCACTGTTATTTGCTTCTGTTTATATGCATATTGAATATGTTATTTCTATAAAAGTTGTGCTTGCAAAATTGATCCATTTGCATAAGAACACTTGAATTAGAACTTGCAAATATTTTCAAGAATACAAGTCTTCATCATTTTAGATCATCAAGAGACGCATCAACCCCAAACATAGGAGAGGTGTTGGTTGAAGATTGCATCAACCCGACCACTGGTTGAACGGGATGTGAGACAACAAGATCAAAGGATGCCTCAACCCCTAAATTAAAAGGGGTTTCAACCAAAGATTGCATCGATATGACAGTTGTATCAACCAAATAAATAACAGAGTGTGGGGAAACCATAGACAACTAAGAACCTAAAGGGCCCTCAAGTGAGAACCAAGCTTTCGGTATCCCGATAGGAGTAAGACATAAATGAGTAAGGTGATTTCCTTCGCAAGTCCTGCAAAGTAATCTATCCCTACATCTAAAATGTCTAGGCTTATTGATCATATGAATTCCCCCAGCATGACTTGCAATGGTTGGTGGCATGCCCCCAACGTGACTTGCAAATACTAGTAGACAATCTCCACCATGACTAGCAGAGGTTGGTGATGAATCCCCAACATGACTAGCAAAGGTTGGTGATGAATCTGTAGTGTGACTAGAAATGATTAGACTCGTGCCCCCAGCATGAATTGCAGTGACTAGTTGTGGGTCTTCAACATTACTTGCAGAGGTTGTCGACCAATATTCAACATGACTAGCAGAGGATGGTGATATGAGACCAATATGACATGCAATGACTGGACTTGTGCCCCCAGCATGACTTGCAGTGGTTGATTGCAGGTCTTCAACATGACTTGCAGAGGTTGTTGAACAATCTCCAACATGAATAGCAGATGTTGGTGATGGAGCTCTAGTATGACTGGTAGTGACTGGACTAGTGGCGATGGTAAATTGTGGCATTTGAGACCAAGGTCTAAGGAAAGATTGGTTTTGAGAAATTGTAGGCCAGGAAGGATCATGGTTTACACCTTGTCCCTGTTTGGTAGGAGACTATCCTCCTCCATACTTATTCATAAAGGGTTGTAAGGGCATCGACACTGAGGAAGTCACTTGCGATGAGAAAGCGACATGACCAAGTTTACTCATGTGAGGATATATTTTGCCCCTAGAAGAAGGAACTTCATGAAGGGGGTTGCCCATACTATAAAAATAACTTCCCTGAGATGAAACACCGGTGGCTAGATGAAGGTCCACCATGGGAAAAGAGTTTGTAGGAACCAACATAGTGGAAGAAGGATAAGTGGACGGAGTGTAATAAGTAGAATGATTACCTATTTGGGCACTTACTTCTCATAGAGTGAATTCATAGGAAGGAAGATTCCAACCTCCTACCATAAGAGGTGTTTGAAGGATATGACTCCCACCAAATGGAGAAGAAGAATAAGGAGGAATTATGCCCCCAGACCCAAAAATTGTATTCACATAAGGAGGTGAGATAGAGGATGGAAAGTCCGAAGACATATCGGGCATACCATGAGAAAAATTATTAGAGACCCAAGGCATTGACTGAGTATCATAATTCTTCCCACGATTATAGAAAGTGGGCGGATTTACCCCCATGAAATGATTTAATGTCACGGGCGATTAGCGGTAAATGAGGGAGAGAAAGGAACTCCACTATCCATGATAACGAAACTCAATACAAAATCCGAAGGTCAACTAGTAATCAAGGACCACACCAAAATTCAAATGGCCAATATGCATGTAAATGGGGTAAAGTGGTTGAGTGGCCTCCCTCCCTAAAGAAGGTATGTCTCGCCTAATACAGGCTTGAGACTACCTACTAAAGATCGACTGTAACAGAATCAGTTATAGGGGCCACCATGGGCATAACAACCAGTCAGTCAGACCACCCCGGAGAGGTAATCCTCTATAAAGGTTGTGTCTTGTTCAACAACTATCTGACCCAGGCTACTTGCAGAATAACCCCTGCAAGTAACCTATGAGATACCTGTAACACCCTGTTTCCCCCAGTCTGTAAAAATAACTATATTGGGCAAGAACTATGGCAAAATCAAAGATGTGAATGTGTGATTTGAATGGACCTTAGTAAAAGGTCGATGAATTTAAATAATGTTATGAATATATGTTACAGGACTGTTGAGAGGGGGATGTGCTGAAAAAGAGACCACGATGGCTGAAGAAAGGTGGTGGAAGGCACCTGGAATGGTGGTGCTAACTTCCACCGAACCAAACCATATTTGGTCTTCACTGGCCCGGAGAACCAAGAGCGGCTCGCTAGCCCCAAAATGAATTACTCGCCAGGTTGGTAGGTGAAGAGGCTCCTCATGAGCTAATGAGGGATGGGGATGAACCGCCCATCCGTGGAAGCCTCAGACCTGACCACTGCAGGGAAGTTTGTGCCACACGCAACCTCAGTGGAAAAGAAGAGGCAGGAAAGAAGTGTGGGAGGGAGTTAGTCGCGACAGAGATCACAAGAGGGGAGAAATCGGAGGAACTCTAGGATAATATACAGAGTGATTGATGAGCAGATAAGAGGAGAGTAACCTTCATCCTCTGACGAACAGAGACTCAGTCTCACAGCATTGTGGTCTAGCTAGGGGGTGGCTAGTGATAAATCCATTTGGAGTCGTTGAGCCTATAGTTGGGTGGAAACGAGCACCCTCTCAGCAGTTGCATCACACCTGGTGTTTTCCTGATAAGTGTTATATCTTGTATCTTAAATTTAAATATTCTGACATGTATGCTCATGGTTTGTGAAATTATGACTGATTTCCGTATAAGACTGTCTATATGGTGTTTGATCAAAAACGGCGGCTGCACGCTTGTATTGGAAAGACCACATATGACTTACGTATATATTTATATTTATATATATGTATATTTTGAACGAATTCATTATTCAAGTCTGTTCTCGAGAAATCTATTCCCTTATTTTATCTCAAGTAATGTCCTGGATAGATCTTCCCAAAGGGACACCCTTTTTAAATTTTACCAAAGAATCTGCTGGAGGATTTTATGGCATAAGTCTGAAAAACCCTGCACGAGAGAGAATGGTCCTCTTAGACTTAATACATTTCGGCATTTTGGCACCCAAGGTACCTAAGTGTGAGTTCCCTTGTACTTGCAAGTCCCGAAACCCCAAAAACCCGAAATGATGGCGTATGGATAAGTTAGGGCATTTCGGTGTTTTGCTACCCAAAATACCCAAGGGCATATTCCCTTGCACTCACAAGTCCCAAAACCCCAACTTGCGAAATCCCAAAATGGTAATAATATGGAGAAGTTATAAGATCTCGAAGTTTCAGTACCCAGGATACCTAGAGGTGAGTTCCTTGTACTCGCAAGTCCTGAATCTGTGACCTGCAAAATTCCGATGGGAGTAATCCCAAAATACATGCATAGGTTAAGAGTTGGTCCTTCGGAGTTTCTGCTCTCAGAAGATCTAGATGCGAGACCTCCTGTCTACGCACGTCGCAAATCCCCAATCCGCAAAACCCTAAATTTTGGTCGAGGGTATGACAAGTGGGTGTATCGGATTTTCGGTCCTCGGGAAATTGAAGAATGTGACTCTTCATCGTCTTGTATCGCGAAGTCCCAATTTGCGAAATCCAGATAAGGAATATTGTGAATTGGATCAGCATTTCGACGTTTCTATACCCAGAAGACATAAGAGTAAGTTTCCCCTATATGTGCCAGCCCTGAAATCCCGGTAGGCGAAATGCCGAAATGGCTGAGTACGTATAGCCTTAGGTGTTTTGGGCATTTCGGTACCCGAGATCCCAAAGGATAGTTTTTGTTTCATGTAACTACTAGATGCAAAGTCCTGATGGGGAAAGTTTTGATATGGTGTAGTGCTCGAAGTCTTGACTCTTCAGAGTTTAGAGTTTGGTATTTCGGAGTTTTGGCTCCCGGAGGATCTGGGTATGAGACCTCCTGTCCTCGCAAATCCTAAAATCCTGATATGAAAAACCCCGAGAGGACCTAGTGCACATAAATCTAGTACTTCAGTGTTTCGGCTCCCGGAGTACCGAAGGGCATGAACCCCTTGACGTTTTATTCCGTGAAAAACCCAAATGGGTGAAATCTATAAATAAGCTAAGAATGATATATATATATATATATAGGATATGCAAATTTCAGAGTTTTGGCTCCCGGGAGACCCAAGTGTGAGACCTCCTATCATCGCACCTCCCGAAATTTCGGTATGCGAAATCCCGAAGGGTAGAGTACCCAAACTTAACATGGGTTGTTGTTAATCTTGTTAAGCGGTTAGATCCATTTCGGGTTTTTTCCCTTCGAAAGACAAGAGAGAAAGGGAAATACATGCATCATGATTTCCCGAATCGCGAAAGCCAAAAAGCACCTCTATGATAAGACCTGTGGTCATAGCCTCCGATCATATGAGTATGGATAAGAGATGGCAGGGTCTATATTAGGCCCCTTATGGATTCGAGGAATTCCGTTCCCCAGAGAAAAGAAGAAAAAGGTCGAAAAATAGTGAATTTCATAGTGGGTATGTCACAAATTGGTATCAGAGCATGGTTACAACACTTGGCCTGCTTGAGCTCGTGAATGGGTTGCACAGAGACTCCATTCAGAGTATTGTTAAAAGGAGTAGCTCCTTATCTTGACCCCCTTAATTAAAAGTCAAAGTTAAGAATGAAAACCCCTATTGTGTGTGTGCATGAGAAAAAAATATGATTTTATGTACTGGTTATAAATGAATATGAACATTGACTAACAACCAGCATTTTTCCTTTTGAACAAGCGGGAGATCAACCGCGGGAAATTTTAGACGTATAGAATGGTGACTCACCAAGAGGTGGGGGAAGGCTCCCACAATAGAGATGAAGAGTCTGATGAAAGAAGGGTAGTAGGGACCCCCCCAGATCTAGCCAAGACTGTGAAGAGCCTCATGGTCGAATTACAAAGTTGCAAGGCTGACAATGAGAGAATGATGAAAGAACAAGAGAAGCAAACAGAAATTAATGTAGTTTTACTATAGAGCCTATCTGACCTACAAAGACAGATGCAACATGAACCTGAGGTATAGAAACATGGTCATGTCAGTGGTCACACTGAGAGGAGCACCTCGAAAAAGGTCCATCCCAGAGGTAAAGGACAAGCAGCGGATGATTCCTCTAGAAAGGAAGCTGGCAGTTCGGAGGGCTCTTCTAGCAGCAGAACTAGTTCTTATTCCTGAAGAAGATAGAAGAAGTGAAAGCTTTCCAAGGGTCATAAATTCAAAGAATTTAGGAAGGCCAATCCACCCTCCTTTGACAGTGAAATAAAGAAGGGAGAGGAAGCAGAGGCCTGGCTGCTCGGACTAAAAAAGTATTTAAGATTCCATGACTTCTCAGAAAATTTGAAGGCCCAAGTGGCCACCTTCAACTTGAACGAAAAGGCTTCCATTTGGTGGGAAGACCTTAAGAATGTGAAAGGGGTTCGCGAAGAGGACCTGTCTTGGGAACAGTTTGAGAAATACTTCCAGAAGAAGTATCTGTCGGAAAACTATTTCGACGAAAGGACTAAAGAATTCTATGAACTCAAACTAGTGCAACTCACTATAAAGGAATATGTCAGCAGATTCCTTGAGTTACTGAGGTATGTACCTTATATAAAGGTAGAAAAGGAAAAGGTGCAACGTTTCATTAGCATACTACCTAAGGACTATCGGAACAAAATTAAATTTGATGAGCCAAAGACCCTAGAAGGAACTCTCTGAAAGGCAAGATATTCTCATGAACAGTTTGGACATTGGACAGAACCTTGCGAAGGCTAGAAACCAAAGAATAGTTTCAGATTTCAAAGAAAAGGGATTAAATCCCCAAGATTTAAGAACTATAAGAAGAACTCAAGGATGAGCTTCCCAGCCCAAAGTGTACACCAGCAGAACTTTCCCTCCTTGAGTGGAAATAAAACTTCTGGGTCTGTAACAGTGAAGGCTAATAACCCAAAGAGAGAACCTTTGAAATTTTGGGGTTGCAGAGAAGAACATCTATTGAGATACTATCCACACTGACAACAGAATAGTTGGAGAATTTACAGCATCCAGGAATCACCGTCAATGATGTGGCCAAGAGTGTGTCGCAAATTTATGCAGCCTTGGATAATAACCAAGCCGACAACCAAGCTTCAGTGGTGGAAATAGAAGGTATGATTTCCAACCATCTAGTGTCTATTCTAATTGAACCTAGTTCAAACTTGAGTTATATAGCCCCTAAGACTATTGATAAGTGTAAACTACAGCCACCTAAACCTACCAAGCCATGGTCGGCACAGTTAGCCACTGGCACCAAAAGAAGGGTAGCAGAGACCATACCAGCCTGCCAATTAATGTTGGGTGAATTCACCACCCAAGCAACCCTTAACATATTACCCATGGTATCGTATGATCTGTTGATTGGTATGGACTGGCTAGCTGCCCATAAATCCAAATTTGACTATTACCATAAAACCTTAGAATGTGTAAGTAAAGAAGGAAAAAGGATAACCCTTCAAGGGATCGAAAAACCTATCTCGATGAGACAAATATCAGCTTTACAAATGAGAAGGTATTGACGAAAAGGATGTCCCCTATATGCAATACAGGTGTTGAAAACAATTGAAGGTGACAAACCAAGCCTCAAAGACCACCCTACCCTGAGAGAATACAGAGATGTATTTCTGGAAGAGGTACCAGGTCTACCTCTGAGAAGGGACATTGACTTCTCGATAGAACTTGCATCGGGAGCGGTGTCGGTGTCTAGGACACCCTACCAGATGAGTACACCTGAACTAGTTGAACTCAAATTGCAATTGAGAGAAATGATGGATAAGGGCTATATCCAACCCAGCGTGTCTCCATGGGGAGAACCGGTCCTATATGTGAAAAATAAGGATGGTACCCTTATACTATGTATAGATTATAGACAACTCAATAAGGTAACTATAAAGAACAAGTACCCCTTGCCCAATATCAATGACCTATTCGATCAATTGGGGGATGTGTCTATTTTATCAAAGATTGACTTGAGGTTGGGATACCATCAAGTTTGAATCAAGGGTGAATACATCCATAAAACTGCCTTCTGGACGGGGTATGGTCACTATGAGTTTGTGGTATTGCCATTTGGGTTAACCAATGCCCCTACCACTTTCATGTGCTTGATGAACAATGTACTCAGCAAATTCCTAGACATTTTTTTGTTGGTTTTTATTGACGATATATTAATTTACTCCGAGAATGGAGAAGAGCATGAAGAGAATCTTAGGCTTGTGCTGCAAGTGCTAAGAGAACATCAGCTCTATGCCAAATTCAACAAATTTGAATTCTTCTAGAAGCAAATACAATACTTAGGCCATGTCCCATCTGAAGAAGGAGTAGCAATAGACCCTAACAATGTCAGGTCTATCATGGAATGGCCTACCCCAAAGGATGTTTTAGATATCATATCCTTTATGGGATTAGTAGGATACTATAAGAGATTTATAAAAGGATTCTCCAAGATTGGTTGTCCAATCACTGCCCTCGAGAGGAAGGGGAAAAAATTCACATGGACACAAAAATGTGAAGAAAGATTTCAAACCTTGAAACATCTACTGACTCACGCACCCATCTTGAAGATCGTCAATCCCGAAGCTGACTTCCTCATGTGCACAGATATCTGTAAGGAAGGGCTCGGAGGAGTCCTTATGCAAGGAAGAAGTGTGGTCTGCTATGAATCCCAAAAATTGAATGAGCATGAAGTCAACTATGTGACCCATGATCTAGAGCTGGTTGCCATAGTGCATGCCTTGAAATGTGGAGGCATTACCTCCTAAGAAGAAAATTTGTACTTATGACAGACCACTGTGGATTGCGATATCTGTTTGACCAACCAAAGCTCAATGCTAGACAAGCTAGGTGTATGGCCCTCCTCAGTGAGTTTGATTTTGAAATCAAACATATTAAGGGAAAGGAAAATAGGGTGGTTGATGCCCTTAGCAGGAGCATGAAAACAATTCACCTGGCTGTAGTGAGCACCTACGAGATGGATGTCAAGGAAAGAGTCAGAAATGCATAAGAGACAAACACATTCTTCCAGACTGTGATCTCGTACCTATAGCAAGAACCCACAAGGATAAAGTATGGAGGCTACCAGATGATAGAAGGAGGTCTGCTCACTTACAGAAATAGATTTTATATTCCAGATTGTGATAACTTGAAGAGGTTCATAATGGATGAATTGCACAAAAGACCCTATACTGGCCATCCAGGATACCAGAAGATGATCACGGCCACCAGGAAACAATTCTATTGGCTTGGACTGAAGAAAGACATAGATGAGTACCTAGCCAAATGCATAGAATGCCAACAGGTAAAATCAAAACACTGACACCCAACAGGGTTATTGCAACCTCTACCAATCTCAGAATGGAAATGGGAAACCATCTCCATGGATTTCATCACTGGATTACCAACCTCGACCAAATAGAATGACACCATCATGGTAGTGGTGGATAAATTGAGAAAGTCCGCTCATTTTATCCCCATAAAGTCGACTTGCAAGGCAATCGACATCGCTCAAGTATTCATGAAAAAGATATTTAGACTGCATGGTATGCCGAAGGAGATCGTGTCTGATAGAGACATGAAATTCACTTCCAACTTTTGGAAATCACTGAAGGTGGGTTTAGAGACCAAGTTGTTGTTTAGCACCTCCTATCACCCTCAAACTAATGGACAGACGGAAAAAGTGAACCAAATACTAGAAGACATGTTAAGAATGCATGTAATGCATCAACCCAAGAAGTGGGAAGACTACCTACCACTGGTGGAGTTCGCCTACAATAACGGCTACCAAGAATCCTTAAAGATGAGTCCCTTCGAAGTCCTCTATGGTAGGACGTGAAACACTCCTGTCAGTTGCAGTAATCTTGTAAACAGAATTTCTTTTGGACCCGACATGCTGAAAGAAATGGAACAACAGGTGACTTAGATAAAACAAAACCTGAAGGTCACTTAGAACCAACAGAAAAGCTACGCTGACCAAAAGAGAGCTCCAAGAGAGTTCAAGATGGGAGACCACGTATATCTCAAAGTTAGGCCCAGGAAGAGTTCCTTGAAAATGGGAGCTTGTGCCAAGTTGGCACCTCAGTATTGTGGACCCATTGAGGTCCTAGATAGAGTGGGACCTATAGCCTATAGGCTAGAACTTCCTCCCACAGTAAAAGCACATAATTTTTTCCATGTTTCATTATTGAAGAAATATTTACATGATTCTAATCATATAATTGACTGGTCTGTGATCCAGGTGGAACTGAAGGGAGAATTCCTACCAGAACCTCAATGCATACTGGACAGAACAGAAACCCTGCATTGGACCCAAACCATTGCACAGGTCAAGGTGCAGTGGAGACATTTTGGCCCAGATGAGGTTACATGGGAAATGGAGGATGCCATGAAACAAGCATATCCAATTTTGTCTACCTCTGTACATACATGTCATATTGATAGATAGAACATCGAGGATGATGTTCCTTTAAGGGGGATGGAATTGTAACACCTTGTTTCCCCCAATTTGTAAAAATAACTATACTAGCCAAGAACTATGGCAAACTCAAAGATGTGAATGTGTGATTTGATGGACCTTAGTAAAAGGTCAATGAATGTAAATAATGTTATGAATATATGTTACAGGACTGCTAAGAGGGGGATGTGCTGAAAAAGAGACCATGATGGCTGAAGAAAGGTGGTGGGAGGCACCTAGAATGGTGGTGTTAACTTCCACTGAACCAAGCCATATTTGGTCTTCACTAGCCCGGAGAACCAAAAGCGGCTCACTGGCCCCGAAATGAATTAATCTCCAGGTTGGTACGTGAAGAGGCTCCTCATGAGTTAATGAGGAATGGGGATGAACCACCCATCCATGGAAGCCTCAGACCTAACCACCATGGGGAATTTTGTGCCACACGCAACCTCGTCGGAAAAGAAAAGACAGGAAAGAGGTGTGGGAGGGAGTCAGTCGTGACAGAGATCGCAAGAGGGGAGAAATCGGACGAAATCTGGGATAATATACAGAGTGATTGATGAGAAGAGAAGAGGAGAGTAACCTTCATCCTTTGATGAATAGAGACTCAGTATCACAGCATCGTAGTCTAGCTCAGCGGTGGCCAGTGGTAAATCCATTCGGAGTCGCTGAGCCTACGGTTGGGTGGAAACGAGCACCCACTTAGCAGTTGCATCACACCTGGTGTTTTCTAATAAGTGTTATATCTTGTATCTTGAATTTAAATATTCTGACATGTATGCTCATGGTTTGTGAAATTATGAATGATTTTCGTATAAGACTGTCTATATAGTGTTTGATCAGAAATGGTGGTTGCACGCTTGTATTGGAAAGACCACATATGACTTACGTATATAATTATATTTATATATATGTATATTTTTAACGGATTCAGTATTCAAGTCTGGTCTCAGGAAATCTATTCCCTTATTTTATCTCAAGTAATGCCCTGGATAGATCTTCCCACAGGGACACCCTTTTTAAAGTTTACCAAAGAATCTGCTGGAGGATTTCATGACGTAAGTCTGAAAAACCCTGCACGAGAGAGAATGGTCCTCTTAGACTTAGGACAATTTGATGTTTTGGCACTCGGTGTACCTAAGTGCGAGTTCCCTTGTACTCTCAAGTCCTGAAACCCCGATTCACGAAAACCCAAAATGACGACGTATGGATAAGTTAGGACATTTTGGTGTTTCAGTACCCAGAATACCCAAGGGTGTATTCCCTTGCACTTGCAAGTCCTGAAACCTAGACTTGAGAAATACCGAAATGGTAATAATATGGAGAAGTTATAAGATCTCGAAGTTTCAGTACCCGGGATACCTAGAGGCGAGTTCCTTGTACTCGCAAGTCCCAAATCCCTGACTTGCGAAATTTCGATGGGTGTAATCCTGAAATAGATGCGCAGGTTAGGAGTTGGTACTTTGGAGTTTCAGCTACCAGAATATCTAGATGCGAGACCTCCTATCTGTGCATGTCACGAATCCCCAATCCGCAAAACCCTGAATTTTGGTCCAGGGTATCACGAGTGGGTGTATCGGATTTTTGGTACTCGGGAAATCGAAGAATGTGACTCTTCGTCCTCTTGTATCGCGAAGTCCCGACTTGTGAAATCTCGATAAGCCATACTGTGAATTGGATCGATGTTTCAGTGTTTCCGTACCCTGAAGACACAAGGGTAAGTTTCCCCTGTATGCACCAGCCTCGAAATCCCGATAAGTGAAATGCCGAAATGGCTAAGTACGTATAGCCTTGGGTGTTTTGGGCGTTTCGGTACCTAAGATCCCAAAGGACAGTTTTTGTTCCGTGTAACTACTATATGCGAAGTCCCAATGGGGAAAGTTCCGATATGGAGTAGTGCATGAAGTCTTGATGCTTTAGAGTTTAGAGTTTGGTATTTCAGAGTTTCATCTCCTAGAGGATCTGGGTACGAGACCTCCTATCCTTGCACATCCCAAAATCCCGATATGCGAAACCCCGAGAGGACCTAGTGTGCATAAATATGGTACTTCGGTGTTTCGGCTCCTGGAGTACTGAAGGGCTTGAAACCCTTGACGTTTTATTCCGCAAAAAACCCAAATGGGTGAAATCCCGAAATAAGCTGAGAAAGATATATAGATAGATAGATAGATAGGATATGCAAATTTCATAGTTTCGGCTCCCGGGAGACCCAAGTGTGAGACCTCCTATCATCTCACCTCCCGAAATTCCGGTATGAAAAATCCCAAAGGGTAGAGTACCTGAAATTAACCTGGGTTGTTGTTAATCTTGTTAAGAGGTTAGATCCATTTCGGGTTTCGGCACTTCGAATGACAAGAGAGAAAGGGAAATACATGCATCGCGATTTCTCGAATCGTGAAAGCTGACGAGCACTTCTCTAATAAGACATGTGGTCATAGCCGTTGATCCTATGAGTATGAATAAGGGATGGTAGGGTCTGTATCAGGCCCTGTAGGGATTCAAGGAATTCCTTTCCCTGGAGAAAATAAGAAAAAGGTAGAAAAATTACAAATTCCATAGTGGGTATGTCAAAAATTGGTATCAGAGCATGGGTAGAACACTTGGCCTGCTTGAGCTCATGAACAGGTTGCGCAGAGAATCCATTCGGAGTACTGTTAAAAGGAGTAACTCCTCATCTTGACCCCCTCAATTAAAATTCAAAGTTAAGAATGAAAACCCCTATTGTGTGTGTGCATGAGAAAAAAAATGAGTTTATGTACTAGTTATAAATGAATATGAACATTGACTAACAACCAGTGTTTTACCTTTTGCACACAAGCGGGAGATCAACCGTGGGAAATTGTAGACATATAGAATGGTGACTCACTAAGAGGTGGGGGAATGCTCCTACAATAGAGATAAAGAGTCTAATGAAAGAAGGGCAGTAGGGACCCCTCCAGATCTAGCCAAGACTGTGAGGAGCCTCATGGTCGAATTACAAAGCTGCAAGGCTGACAATGAGAGAATGATGAAAGAACAAGAGAAGCAAAGAGAAATTAATGTAGTTTTACTGCAAAGCCTATCCGACCTACAAAGACAAATGCAGCATGAACCTGAGGTATAGAAACATGGTCATATCAGTGGCCACACTAAGAGGAGCACCTCGAAAAAGGTCCATCCCAGAGGTAAAGGAAATGCAACAGACGATTCCTCCGGAAAGGAAGTTGGTCGTTCAAAGGGCTCTTATAGCAGTAGAACTAGTCCTTATTCCTGAAGAAGACAAAAGAAGCGAAAGATTTCCAAGGGTCATAAATTCGAAGAATTCAGGAAGGCCAAACCACCCTCCTTCGACAATGAAATAAAGAAGGGATAGGAAGCAGAGGCCTGCTGCTCGAACTAAAGAAGTATTTTAGAATCCATGACTTCTCAAAAAATTTGAAGGCCTGAGTGGCCACCTTCAACTTGAACGAAAAGGCTTCCGTTTGGTGGGAAGACCTTAAGAATGTGAAAGGGTTTTGTGAAGAGGACCTGTCTTGGGAACGGTTTGAGAAATAATTCCAGAAGAAGTATTTTTCGGAAAAATATTTCGACAAAATGACTAAAGAATTCTATGAACTCAAACTGGGGCAACTCACTATAGAGGAATATGTCGACAAATTTCTCGAGTTGCTGAGGTATGTACCTTATATAAGGGAAGAAAAGTAAAAGGTGCAATGATTCATCAGCGTACTACCTAAGGACTATCGGAACAAAAATGAATTTGATGAGCCAAAGACCCTAGAAGGCACTATCCGAAAGGCAAGATATTGTCATGAATAGTTTGGACATCGGACAAAACCTCGCGAAGGCTGGAAACTGAAGAATAGTTCAGGATTTCAGAGAAAAGGGATTAAGTCCCCAAGATTTAAGAACTATAAGAAGAACTCAAGGATGAGCTTCCCAGCCCAGAGTGTACACCAGCAAAACTTTCCCTCCTTGAGCGGAAATAAAACTTCAGGGTCTCTACCAATGAAGGCTGATAACCCAAAGAGAGATCCTCTGAAATGTTGGGGTTGCGGAGAAGAACATCTAATAAGATACTGTCCACACTAACAACAGAATAGTCGGAGAATTTACAGCATCCAGGAAGCTACCACCATCAATGATTTGGCCAGGAGTGTGCCACAAATTTATGCAGCCTTGGATAATAACCAAGCTAACCACCAAGCTTCAATGGTGGAAATAGAAGGTATGATTTCCAACCATCTAGTGTCTATTCCGATTGACCCTAGTTCAAACTTGAGTTATATAGCCCCTAAGACTGTTGATAAGTGTAAACTACAGCCACCTAAACCTACCAAGCCATGGTTGGTATAGTTATCCACTGGCACCAAAAGAAGGGTAGCAGAGGCCATACCAGCCTGCCAATTAATGTTGGGTGAATTCCCCACCCAAGAAACCCTTAACATATTACCCCTGGGATCGTATGATCTGTTGATTGGTATGGACTGGCTAGCCGCCCATAAATCCAGATTGGACTTTTACCATAAAACCTTAGAATGTGTAAGTAAAGAAGGAAAAAGGATAACCCTTCAAGCGATCTGAAAACCTATCTCGGTGAGACAAATATCATCTTTACAAATGAGAAGGTATTGCTGAAAAGGATGTCCCCTATATGCAATACAGGTGTTGATAACAATTGAAGGTGGCAAACCAAGCCTCGAAGACCACCCTACCCTGAGAGAATACAGAGATGTAATTACGAAAGAGGTATCGGGTCTACCTCCGAGAAGGGACATTGACTTCTCGATAGAACTTGCACCGGGAGCGGTGCCAGTGTCTAGAACACCCTACCGGATGAACACACCTGAACTAGTTGAACTCAAATTGCAATTGAGAGAAATGATGGATAAGGGCTATATCTGGCCCAGCATGTCTCCATGGGGAGCACCAGTCCTATTTGTTAAAAAGAAGGATGGTACCTTTAGACTGTGTATAGATTATAGACAACTTAATAAGGTAACTATAAAGAACAAGTACCCCTTCCCCAGGATCGATGACCTGTTCGATCAATTTGGGGGTGCGTCTATTTTCTCAAAGATTGACTTGAGGTCGGGATACCATCAAGTCTTAATCAAGGGTGAAGAAATTCATAAAACTTCCTTCCGGACGAGGTATGGTCACTATGAGTTTGTGGTAGTGCCATTTGGGTTAACCAATTCCCCTACCAATTTCATGTGCTTGATGAACAATTTACTCAACAAATTCCAAGACAAATTTGTGTTGGTTTTTATTGACAATATATTAATTTACTCCAAGAATGAAGAAGAGCATGAAGAGCATCTTAGGCTTGTGCTGCAAGTGCTAAGAGAACATCAGCTCTATGCCAAATTCAGCAAATGTGAATTCTTCTAGAAGGAAATACATTACTTAGGCAATGTCCTATCTGAAGAAGGAGTAGCAGTAGACACTGAAAAAATCAGGTCTATCATAAAATGGCCTACCCCAAAGGATGTTTTGGATATCAGATCCTTTATGGGATTAGCAGGATACTATAGGAGATTTATAAAAGGATTCTCCAAGATTGCTTGTCCAATCACTGCCCTCCAGAGGAAGGGGACAAAATTCACATGGACACAAAAATATGAAGAAAGAATTCAAACCCTGAAACATCTATTGACCCACACACCCGTGTTGAAGATCACCGATCCCGAAGCTGACTTCCCCGTGTGCACAGATGCCTGTAAGGAAGGGCTCAGAGGATTACTTATGCAAGGATGAAGTGTGGTCTTCTATGAATCCCAAAAATTGAATGAGCATGAAGTCAACTATGTGACCCATGATCTAGAGCTGGCTGCCATAGTGCACGCCTTGAAAATGTGGAGGCATTACCTCCTGGGAAGAAAATTTGTACTTATGACAAACCACTGTGGATTGCGATATCTGTTTGACCAACCAAATATCAATGCTAGACAAGCTAGCTGGATGGCCCTCCTCAGCGAGTTTGATTTTGAAATCAAACATATTATGGGAAAGGAAAATAGGGTGGTTGATGCCCTTAGCAGGAGCATGAAAACAATTCACCTGGTGAGCACCTACGAGACAGATGTCAAGGAAAGAGTCAGAAATGGACAAGAGATAGACATATTCTTCCAGACAATGACCTCGTACCTACATCAAGAACCCACAGGGATAAAGTATGGAGGCTACCAGATGATGGAAGGAGGTCTGCTCACATATAGAAACATATTGTATATTCCAGATTGTGACAACTTGAAGAGGTTCATAATGGATGAACTGCACAAAAGACCCTATACTGGCCATCCAGGATACCAGAAGATGATCACGGCCACCAGGAAACAATTCTATTGGCCTGGAATGAAGAAATACATAGCTGAGTACCTAGCCAAATGCATAGAATGCCAACCGGTAAAAGAAGAACACCGACACCCAGCAGGGTTATTGCAACCTCTACCAATCCCGGAATGGAAATGGGAAACCATCTAAATGGATTTCATCACCGGATTACCAACCTCGACCAAACAGAATGACACCATCATAGTAATGGTGGATAAATTGAGCAAGTCGACTTGCAAGGAAATCGACATCGCTCAGGTATTCATGAAAAATATATTCATACTGCATGGCATGCCGAAGGAGATCGTGTCTGATAAAGACACGAAATTCACTTCCAACTTTTGGAAATCACTAATGGCGGGTTTAGAGACCAAGTTGTTGTTTAGGACTGCCTATCACCCTCAAACCGATGGACAGACAAAAAGAGTGAACCAAATACTAGAATACATGCTAATAATGCATGTAATGCATCAACCCAAGATGTGGGAAGACTGCCTACCACTGGTGGAATTTGCTTATAGTAACAGCTACCAAGAATCTTTAAAGATGAGTCCCTTCGAAGTTCTCTATGGTAGGTCGTGCAACACTCCTGTCAGTTGGAGTTATCTCGTAAAAAAAAATTATTTTGGACCCGACATGTTGAAAGAAATGGAACAGCAGGTGACTCAGATAAAACAAAACCTGAAGGTCGCTCAGAACCGACAGAAAATCTATGCCGACCAAAAGAGAACTCCAAGAGAGTTCAATATGGGAGACCACGTATATCTTAGAGTTAGGCCCAGGAAGAGTTCCTTGAAAATGGGAGCTTGTGCCAAGTTGGCACCTTGGTATTGTGGACCCTTTGAGGTCCTAGATAGACTGGGACTTGTAGCCTATAGGATAGCACTTCCTCCCATGGTAAAAGCACATAATGTTTTCCATGTTTCATTATTGAAGAAATATTTACATGATTCTAATCATATAATTGACTGGTCTATGATCTAGGTGGAACCGGAGGGAGAATTCCTACCAGAACCTCAATGCATACTGGACAGAAAGGAAACCCTGCTCCAAAACCGAACCATTGCACAGGTCAAGGTGAAGTGGAGACATTTTGGCCCAGATG
>CBVK0100535685.1:0-12436 GCA_900067695.1 Picea abies | reverse complement strand
ACCCTCTTTTGAGAATAGGCTTGAGATAGTCTTGTATATATAACTTGCACATGTATCAAGGAAATGGTAAGTCCAAATTGCGGAAGATAAACAATTAATAGAATTACTCTATAGCTATAGTAAAGGAATGCTTGAAAGGTATTGAAAACAATGAACAACTCTAATGACCCTAATTAATTTTTTATTTAATTTGGTAAATTTGGGGTCCATTATAGGTTAGCTGTTGCAGAGGAATTGCGTGAGCTTCTCAGTTGGATAAAACTTACTACTTTGCGAAAGGTGAAAATGAAATTCAAAATCGAAGTATTTTTATTTACATCAAGTGCATTGATTCGCGTATACCTTTACTGACAACAAATTTATTAACTTTAATGGGAAAGTATAACTGGCGATCCACAATCTATGTTAAAAATCATTACCGTTGATTTGTGGTAAATGCCATTAATATTCGACGGTTTGTGTTCGTGATTTTTGGATGAAACAGAGTTCAAATTTCTCGAATCGCGAATCCACGAAAGGTTAATTATGAGATAATCTCTTTTAAAATATTGATTAATCATGTTTAACTTCAAGTGCTTCAGATATTCGGACTTCAGGATTTTTAAATGTAGCTCGAGAAGAAATTCCCGAAACCCGAAACTGCGAAATGATTAACTATCCGATAATTGCTTTTAAGTTTTAATTAATCATATCTAACTTCAAGTGCTTAGGAAATTCAAACTTCAGAGATTCTAGGATATGATGAAAGGTAAACATATAAACCCCGAAGTGCGAAGTCGTTAATTATATTTTGACCAAGATTAACTTAATTAATCAAAATTTAATATTTCGACATTTTAGTGCTTCGTGTATTTGCGAATTAGCTCTTTGTTATATTTCCGAAGGGTCATCTCCCGTAGTGACGTGTCAAAGGTGACATCATTCTAGATGACATGTCGAGAACAAGAGGTGGCACGTGTTACATAGAATCGTATGAATCTTCAAACGAAAATGTCAGAAATGGGTGCCACGTGTCAACCCAGGGAAGACTCAAAAGATACACATGTACTATGACTTGTGTCCTTTAAAGGTTTATGAAAAGTGATGAATGAAACTTTCAGGTTTCAGGTCTTTTATCGTTAAGACTTATCAAAATGTCGGAAGCACGAAGCTCCAGAACGACCTTTAGTGATTTACCTCTTTAACAATTAGGCGTCTCCAAAACTCTGGGAAAAATAGGATCGTTCGATGAAACGAGGAAACTTCATCAATGACGGGTATCATGCGTGCCTTATTACCAATTAGACATAAATGAATTTGATTTAAATTTCAAAAGTTAATTTATGAGTTACAACTTTGGGAAGGATTATATTTTCATGACGTGGAGAATGTAAATATCAAAGTTTAAGGTTACATATGTTTCAACAAAGCTGATAGGTGGATGATTTTCAGGTATCGATTTGGCATCTCCCACAAGTTGGGGTTTAGTCCTGAAGTGGTCATGTCCCTATAGAACAATGATTTCGCTGCAGAAAATTATTAAATGGCTAGGCTACATAACTATAAAATAACTAATTAAATAAAATATTCGTAAAGAAGAATGGATTTAAGCATAATATGAACAATTCACCTTTAACATCCTTCAACACACATGTTCTATAGCTGATCATGATTTTATGGAAAAAAGAGACAAAATGGGGTATAACTAAGTCATAGATATGGTCTTTCAGATGAAATTCTAGGATAGGAATGTGACAAAAAGACTTTGTTTTGAGAACTCAACACATTCCCCACATGGAAGATGTTTCATGTCCTCATGCAACCAAAATTTCACTATGCTTCCTCCAACAAAAATTCAAAATTACTTACCCCTTTCCTCTTAGGATCTTTCTGAAACATCAATCAAAATTTTCAACCCTAAATATGAGGATTGTATCTAACTTATTACCTCATTTAACTTTGTACTTAAATCTTCCAAATTCTTATTTTTCCTTGCCTGCGTTGAATGTGCCATTTCCTAGCCTTTCTTGCCAACAATTTCTTTTGGGATTCCAACTGTTCTTTATCCCTTTATAATTAAGCAATGTTTGCCTTCAAGACTACATTTCTATTTTAATATGATTTTCAAGGAGTTCCAAATCCTTGAGCTCTTCTTTTAATTTCTTGATCTTTCCAACTCACATTTCTTTTAAAGATGTGGATGTTGGTTCAATTATTGAACCCTCATTTACTTTAGTGGATTCATGAATTTCATAATCAGTCATGAACTGATTAAGTCCTCTGTATGGATTTTTATTTGAAGTTTTCCTCTTCATACTTGTTCAACTGCTTCTTATCAGTTTCTTCAAGTTTGATGACTTCTTTTGACTATTGTCATGCTGTTTTGTAGCTAAACCTTTTGTGATAACTCTGGTTGTTTTGTGCATAATGGCCTCAATATTTCTCTTCTTAAAACCTCTGCTCTTCCTCCTGGTTCCTTAGATTTTGAATTTACATCCTTTAATATTCAATTCATTGTCCTTGGCTTTAGTAATATCAACTACTTTATAGACATCCTCAATTGCAATACCAAAGTGACCAAAACTACTCCCTAAATTGTACGAGTCTACTCCATAATTGTATGTAATCTCCACCACAAAATTAGTCTCCTTTGGAAAAAATCCTAGAAAGGAATTTGTGTATCTTTCTTCAAGAATGTATCACTCTCGAAGAAGCTTGATTCCCAAGAATTCAATGTAAAATCTGCAATTATATGGAAAATCGAATCAAGCATCCAAGAAAATTAGGTAATTTCAGGTAAGAGAATAATATTTGGATATATCATATAATTGCATACTTTATGATTTTGTCCAAATAACCAACACGATAGAAAACATGTAGTAGCCCATGTTTATCCTTTTTTGACCACTGTTTGAAGAATTTCCTCACTAACTGTGGTATCTTCTTGTGCCATATTTTCTTCAACCCTCACATAATTTGATGTTCTTATTCCAAAGAATCTTTCATACTGAAAACTCCATAAAATTCACCATGTGTCAATAGTAAGACGTTTGTTCTTATAAAAAAACTTCTTTACAACTTTATTTACAACTCCATCTCCTTGAGAAAATCAACATTGTCAACAAACACTGCTTTCCAACCATCGAGAACAAGGCAAGTTGTAATCTTTGTGCTGATTCCAGGCAATAGACTAGATTCATGAGTTATTTCCCCCCTAGATCATCAAACTGCTTCTATTGTCTTATAAACATGATCTGTACCCGATAAAAAACATTTATTTTGTCATAATATTTCACTCCATAATTGTAAATTAGCTCCAAAACAATGCTTTTGTCTTCTGGTCCATATCCCATCATAGCTACTATATACTTGTAATTAGGATTGTCTCTTTTCCTCCATAACTCCATTCCAAAAGCCTTTTCATAAAAATTAATTGCACGATGAAGATCTCCTATTCTCAACATGACTTTAAATAATGTATTTGGAGTAGGACCTCTCTCTATCAAATCAAATTTATAACCTTGAACAATACTCTTGTCACAGGGAAAATGTGAAAACAATAGTGAAGATATGGAAACATTTAAAAAAAATCACTCTGTTGTTATATGCATGCTGAAATATAATTTCACCATGCATATTATAATTATTGTAAGGTGTTATAATGTATGATTAGGCTCATAATTGAGGTGTGAGTTCATAGGCATAATTTAGAGGAATATCACAAGATTTTGAGGAATTTGGTCAGAGGATAGGATAGGCTTTAGGAAAATAGAGTAAATGAGTATTGAATCTTAGGTTTTCCCATCCTTTGCTCAATTCATAATTCCAAACGTATAGAAAATTTAAAAATTTATTACCTTTTAATTTTACCTGTAGTCCAAAGATTTCATCACCTTTAGAACTGGAAATGAAACATAACTAGATGTGAAGTGCTAGTTTTGTTGCTGGAACTTGATGAATGTATTGGTGTGTGTTTTGAGAGAGTTCTGGGACTGAAGATGAAGGCTACTCATGCTGATGAAGTATGAATCTTGAAGAATTATGAATAATTCTACTGTTGAAGAAGATGATATGATGTTGATGCTGAAGATGGAAATTTGAATTTGCTCCTACTGTTGGAGAAGATGATCTGAGTGGAAGATGGAAATTTGAATTTGCTCCTACTGTTGGAGAAGATGATCTGAGTATGTTGCAAATGTGGAAGGAGATATGAATCTGTTGCAAATGAAGTTTCCAGATTTGAATTTCATGCTTGGAAACTTGTGCAAATTTTGGAAATATTGGAAATCATGGCTGATAGGTGGATGAACATATGTTCATGATTTGAAACCATCTTCAAGACATGATCTAGTCTTGGGATGTGTGCAACCATAAAAAAACTACAAATCTACTACAAAAATATAGTTGTAAATGTTTACAAAAAATTTAGTAATTTTTTATTAAATCAGTTTTAAAACATGTCTGTGCATCCCTTATAATGCATTTTTTGAAAATTTCACCTTCTTCTTACTCAATTTATCATATTATCCTCAAAACCCATATCTCATATTTCCTTAATTGAGCCTTATGTACTTGCAAATATCGTGCAAAAAATCGTCCTTGGGAATAGTTTTCTACGGGAAATATGGTTGCTACAACACTTTACAGGGGAGTTTTGGTAGCTGCAAAAAATCATTGTAACTACATAAAGTTTGAAAAAAATGATTTACAAGTAAAAGAATATGGTGATATGATAATGAATGACCTTGTGTTGGACTCAACCTTGTTGAAAGATAAAAACATCCATAAATCAAAGAATATGCTGCCATGTTTCTTTCTTGTCCATAAAGCCAATGGGAACACACTTACTCAGAAAAGAAAGGCCAAGCATTATAATTCTCAATTTTTTCCCCTTTAAGGCATCAAAATAAGTTGCTAGACAACGTCTTGAACAATGTTCAATAGAAACAGAGATGGAACCAAGGTCTATCATTCAAACTATCGGTTCAATGTTTTGCTCACATTTGAAGTCCACTAAAGAAAATAATCAACAAATTAGACAAGTCCAACAAAAAATGATAAATTCCTAGTGTGTGTCATTTAAAAAACCCCTTACTCTGTCACCATTGTGGCTATGACGAATTTTGTTCTTGAAGTGCTAAATGCCAATTTCAACTCTTGTTGTAAAACCAACATGAATCCTATGCATTAGGTCTTATGATCTAGGTGGATTTCGGTGGCCATCCACCTTTTCCACTAAATCAACATTTAAAGCCTATGGTTTTGATAAACCTTGATATTCAACCTTTTGACAGAGAATGAAATGTAATTCCATCTTCATTTGTTACTTACAGACATCATGTAATGTCCTAGTGGTCTTATGCACATGCCTACAACATAGAATTAATGCAGTGGATCCCATCAGAACTCCATAGTTAAGCGCTCTTAGGCTAGAGTAGTATTGGTATGGGTTACCATCCAGGAAGTCCTAGTGTTTTTTACATGCCTACGACATTTTATAAACTTATACCAATTTATCCCGCATGCACCATGGGAATTGTTCTCCTTTCAATCTCTCATATATAATTGAGGTGAAGAAGGCACTTTAAGCATGCAATGGAGCGTGATGTAAAGATTTTTGCGAATGAAGCATAGCCAAAATATCTTTCTTTTGAGAGATAAGCTACCCCATTCTGCCAATTTTTCTCTCTTATTCATTAATAGAAGTTGGGGTTCACTATATTTCTGTGTTTATTGTAATACATAGGTGTATTTCCTTGTTATATCTCTGCTATATTTCTGTCTTCATGTCGTTCTCAAAATAATCCAGATCATCTTCATAATTACCTTCATGTCTTTCCCATTGAATAAAGATGTGATACAAAGGGTATAAATTAACTTACTTTGAAGATTCCCATGTGGTATAATTTGAACAGTGAGATCTGGATTTATATATGGAACTTGTTTCTCTCTCCTCCAAACTGAGGATGATGCATGTCCTCATGCATCCTTCTGAGTTTTGATATTTGAGTCGTGTTGGAGTCTGAATGGAGAGGACTGTTGAAATATTGAAGTACCGTGGGAATTATGCATGCTGATCATGTTAAATGGTGGCAATCTGAAAATGAAAACTGAAATAAAATACCCATAAGATGATGTTGGAGATTGATTCTAGAGATACATCTATTGAAATGATCTATTTGTTGAATTCGATCTGAACTCTATTTTTCTGATCTCATTTATTAGATGTAACAAATATTGTTGGAACCAATGCCAAATAACAACAATGAATACTATTATAGGGAACCATAAACTCTACTACAGGGAAAGGTACTATAACAAGAATGACATCCCCTTTTTATTTCAAAAATGTGAAAAACATGCTACAATAGTTCACAACATTAAACAATATAGTCTTCATAAAAAACCCAAATCCATGGTACAATTCTTACCATGCAAATGAATTTGCCAACGTCGAGCATGGAAATAAATCATTGGATTACCGACCATTAATGTATGTCTTTAACCAATGCAAGATCACTTACCATTGATGTCAATGAGAATTAAAGTACCCTTAATGCATCCTATCGGGAATAAATGAATGAGTTGGCATTGATTAACCCATAAGATCTGATAGCCAGAAGGACTTAATGCATCCCCACTACTCTCAATGAGGAAACCTGTCATCGAGGCATACAAGTTCCAAGACATTATAAATATCTATTGATATTGATCCCATATATAATATTGAAGTCAATGTGACAGTACCTACTGGAAGGAAGGCCTTAAGGGATCCCACGCCATCCAGTACAAGCATAGAACAGAAATAGTTTGAAGAACTAGAGTACAAGATTGAACCAACATGTAGAACTTATTGAAATGTTTTCCCACCAATTGCTTATTTTTCAAGAAAAACTCATGTCCAATTGCGCTAGTAAAATGGTTTTCACAACTGGACTTATTTTTAACTCTACTATTTTGTTTATTTATTTATTTATTCTTCTACCCTATTTTACTTTGATAAAAAAGAAAATCTCTTTGAAATATAGGAATACTTCCAGTGGATCCATATGCATAACATGATTGTAAATAAATTCATATCCAGGGTTGAGAAATATACTTTAATAAATGCCAGAATATGAGAAATCAACTGTTTTGATTGATATGATGTCAAGAATCACTGAAGAGTGAAGGAATGTTGTGAATTCATAGGCACTTGGAACCATAATTCAATGTATTCATGATGCCCTTGGTTCAAATTTTCATTACCACCGCTTTGTATGTTCTCCTTTTTCATGCCATGCAAATATTCTACTATTTGTTGATTGACATATTGAATGCATAAAGGATATGATGATAGGCATGGTAGAAATTCTTCAATCTTAGGTTCTAATGTCTGCTCTCCATCAGATGTTTCCCATGGTTTTTTGTTATTGTCTAGGTCTTCTTGGTCCTATATCACTTCCCAGAGTGCATGTATGTTATTGAATGCCATCATAATTTGTTCCTCATGAGATGCAAAGATGTTTCTGGCTGCTGCTAAGATTTGAGAGATTTATTAGAGTATCATTTCCTCTCCTCAACAAATTATTGAACATGCTTGAATTATTCTTGTTAGTTGATAGTCCCTGTCTTGCACATGGATTAATGCACAGGGGTTCTTACAACACCCAAAAATAATTGAAACTTTTCTACTTTTTGAATGAAATATAAAAAAAAATAAACACACTATGTCTTGAATACCTCATGCTACTAAGACCTCGCTGTCACTAGGTTATCAATTGACATGAGTTAGTCTTTCTATTCATTCTACTTAATATAATTTAAACGATTGAAGAGAGATTCACTAAAACAATACTTTTAGTGACTGAGCAGGTTCTTACCTCTCGTCTCAATGTCTCTCTTCCCACACATTCTACCTATATGCATTTAAATGATAAAAAGAAAAACCAATGCCTTTTTGCACTTTCTCGACAACGATGCAAAAAAGATCAGTCTGTTTAATTAGCTGAACTCTACTACATTAAATTATGAACCCAAGGATCACAAACTAATGAAGTTTAATGTAAAATATGTGCAATCCTTAGCTTCCAATCTATCCCTAAATGACTACTATGCAAAAAGGAAAATTGTTCATTACCTTAGTTGCATAAACATAGTTATGTTCAATTGCTAAAAGAACATAGTATTTGTAAATGCTAAGGAGACATATCACAATAATGATTTTAACACTTAATATCATTAGCTATTGATCAATCACAAGTTTTCAATCATCTAATTAATGGATGTTTTTGTGACTGATGTAAATACTCTTTTATTCAATTAATGAATTTTGTTTGTTAGTCTCCTTGTGTTGCAAACATAAATAAATTACGTGTAGGAAATGAAATAACAGAAAATAAGAATCCACACAACTGAATAATGAAAATAATACCAAAAAAATAACAAACACACTCCTCATGGGGCCCTCTTGGCTCGGTGAACATTGTTGAAAGAAACTTATACAAACGAATTCACAAAATTAAAACAAATGACTCATGCAATTGAGAAGTAACCATAGCTTTGTTGTATTAATTCATCATAACATTATGAGGCTATAGAAGTTTGATATGATGTTCTTCATCTTTACGAAGGTCTCACAACTAATATTTATACAATACAAATGAGATCACATAGATCCAAACTACATGGATCTCAAAGCTGTCCACAAGTATAATTATGGGAAAATCCATTTTAAAGGATCAAGAATATTTCCCAAATCCTTCACATTTTGAGGAAATCACTATGGTGGAGTATAAATGGCCTCGTCTTGCATAAAACCAATGTGGTCGATTTTCAATATTCTCCTTCATATGCTCACAATTGAGCTTGCAAAACCATCTCTCTATTCTGGCATGGGTTTCATAAACTATTTAAAAAGAAAATAGCACATGCATGAATATAACAAGTCATGGGTATATGGAATATATTTTTCATCCAGGCAATGGATAAATTCATGCCAGAATGCATGAATTTATCTCATGCAATGTCATTCTCTTTCATGTGTTGATTTGATGAAGTTGGCTTGCACAACTCTTTCAAATGTACACATTTGACTGTAGGTTTGACTTCCCTTCTGTGCTGATATGAATGATTCATGGGCTGAGATGATAGGTGGAGGAGTTTCAAGGATCAATTTGGAATCTTCCAGAAGTTGGGGTTCAATATTGAAGTGATCACGTCCCTATAGAACAATGATTTCCCTGCAGAAAAATGTTAAATGACTAGGCTACAAAACTGTAAAATAACTAATTAAATCAAATATGCATAAATAAGAATGGATTTAAGCATAATATGAAAAATTCACCTTTAACATCCTTCAACACACATGTTCTGTAGCTGATCACGATTTTATGGAAAAAAGAGACAAAATGGATATAACTAATTCATTGATATGGGCTTTCAGATGAAAGTCTAGGATAGGATTGTGACAAAAATAGTCTATTTTGAGAGATCAACTCTCAACACATCTTGAGTTCAATACACTCGTGAATAAATTATCCTAGTTGCAAAACAAGAGAATCTTAGCAATCTCCTGACTACTTTGAAGTCATAGCAAGAGAGAAAATGCTAAAGTAGATCCAACTTGGAGCAGTAAGGAAAATGGAGAAGTAAGAATGTATTAGATCCCATTCCACCACCTCAAAAATTCATGAAGAGCCTTGCAACTTGAGCTAATATTGTTTCTCATTTCAAGATTGAAGAATAGAGTTTGAGAAGAAGAAGATGTAGGAAGAAATGATTGACAATGTTCTAGGAATTTGAAGTATGTGCACAACATTGAAGTCATTTCTTGAATTTATTCTTGCACTAGACAACTATATTATTTGAGATCATTTGGAAATTGTGGAAGAGTGAAGGAAAAATTTCATTAACTTTAATATTTTATGCTTTGAGAAAGCTTCAACAATTATAACCAAATTTGTATTGTCATCGGGGTCCTTGTGTGTACATTACACATAGAAGGAGCCAACCAATCATATGGAGTGGAGGTTGCAAAGTTAACATTCCCAACACAGGCCCATCACAACCATCAAAATTATGGAGGTCCTTGTACAAGGAAAAGAGAAAATTTCTAGTGGACTTTCCATAGACAAAGTCCTTTGTCCAATATTGAGAGCTGATCTTAGAGTAAAATTTCTACATAATATCTGTGTTGGTGAAGTGAGTGGGCGATAAGTCCCTCATTTACATGTCACTTTATGAGATTTACCTCAAAAGGAAAGGAAACTGAATTGATAGGTATCCAAGGGAAACCATCTAAACTGATAAGCTTTAACAATCTAACAAAATTACTCAAAAAAGGACACCATGGTGTAATTCCACAATTGTTATCACTGGATGTTCAAATATATAGACCCTCTGCTCCAGTGGATCTCCAAAAATTTAATGAAAATCATTCCAAGCTTTTGTCACACAATTCCACCATCATTTCAAATATTGTGGGTTAAGTATGGAGGTATGGGTTCTCTTTTGCTTTTACAACCTTCATTGATTGCCTTGTTGATGTATGAGAAGTACCTCACTTATGCCTAGTTTCCATGTAATCATCCCAAGGTCAACATGTCATTTTAGATGGGGTGAGGCTTAGTCCAATCACAATTGGTGCATGTGATTTTCTCATCACCATAAACTTCCACTTTGTTGATTATGTTACCTAATGAAACTGTTTGACTTTTTCTATCGTGACTACACTACTCTCCATTATTACACTTTCCATTCCTTGATTTCTCCTTATTTGGCCAATTACCAACATCATCACCGATATTATGTCAGTTTCCACCCTTTATTTTTTCCAAATTTGGTAACCATTTCTCTACAATTGATGTCACTCCCTTGCAATTGTTTGTTTTACTCTCTTTACTACTACTCTAGGTCTCTCTTATCACTATTGATTGACATAATGGGAGGGTATGTTGTTAGGTATTATCCCATTACTTTAGCACAGTTGTGAAATATCCCTAAGGTGCTCCAAATTTTCATATATGCTAGATGGATCAATTATTTTGAGTTTTTATAGGGGTTTGATACACCCATTGCACTTGAATTTTCTCACAATTTTTGGTTATTTACTGTCATCATTGCATGCCTACACATCTTGGTAAAAAAGGAAAGTATTTCTAGGGTGATAGGGTTTCCTCAAATAGGATAACGTTGATTTTAGCTTCATGGCACATTTAAATAGGGTCATATTAGTTTCCTTGTTGGTGATGAGGTTGTAGAAGAAGGGGGAAAAGGGGTTAAGTGGTTGTCATTGAGACAACCATGGGATGATGTTGGTTATTTTGTGCAAAAATATTTTACCTGCAAGAGATGCCATAGCCTTATTTTTGGCTCACTTCAAATTTCTAAATCAATTAAGGGATTAGTGATTGGTTAACATGCCCTACTTTCTACTAAAATCACTACAACTGATGGCTCAAAATGCTAGGTCAAGTAGAAACCCTACTACTAGCTTAAGACATCATGGCCTAATTAAACTCTTAGTACTAGATTCTCTCTCTCATACAAATAAAACTTGGGAGACATTCCTACAAAAGCCTTAGGTGGAAGATGAAGAAACTATCGCAAAGGGAGTTTAGGAAGAAGAAGAACATGTATAGGAGTTCCGAGCATAAGAAAAAAAAACATGTAGCTAAAGAAGAAGAATATGAAGTGCAAATAATAGAATAATAACATACTAGGATTGGGATAATAGGGAAAATATACCTAATCATAGAATAACATATCTTTGCACCCATAAAATGTTTTTATGACCATGTGGCTGAGGCTAGTCATTCAACTGGAAAAAGGAATAAGTCCAAGGAGGAAATTCCCATTCCATCTCATCCAAATAAGAGAATAACCAGATTGACTACCACATCATAAACTATTGTTGTTACATAAGAACCATCAATAGGAAAACACACAACATGACAAGTTAAGGATGCTACATGAGAAGAGGAACATGTTATTCCATAATAACCTATAGAAGAAAAAGTTGTTGTAGAAGTAGTTTCTCCTCCCTAGGTGTAATACCCCTAGGCCAAACCCCAAGATGTAATTGTACACGTAAGATGGTGAGCCAAGATATTTTTGAGCCTAACTTGCATTGTACATAATTTTGGTGGCCAGAGTACCTATATGATTACAATACTTTTGATCCAGGTGGATATCGGTGGCCACCCACCTCTTCCAACTGGCACACACACAATTTTCATCTTGGTAGTTTTTTTCTAGCTTTTCAGGTCCTAAACGTTCGGGGCTATTTTGAGGCCCTAAAAAATGTTTTTTGGGCTCAAAATAATCACACTATAGAAAAAGTTAGAGTGTGATGGAAAAATGTGTATTCCTCATATAAACCTTTCCAATGGGATATCATGTGCCTAAAATGGAGATCGTATGCAAAAGTTACGACCCCGGGAAGTTGATGTACCAACTTACCCCATCGAGGCCCACA